>JAJIBD010008879.1:0-83049 GCA_021461705.1 Cryptotis parvus
AAACACTTTGTAACCTGTTCATGCTACTGCAATGCTTATGATACCCTAGGTGCCTCCTTTTAGCCATCCATTTCTCTCAAATGGTAAATAAAAGATCCTCAGTTGAATTCAAACTTCTGCCAACAAATTCCTCAGACTAGAAATAAAATGCCTTAGATTAAAAAAAAAAACAAAACAACTTTCCCTACTACAGTCACAGCAAATACAGAGTTGTGACTATGAAGTAAATCTAGAATAGAACATTGCTATTTTAAAGCCAGGTTCAGAGTTTATCTGTCACACCTAAGAAGACACTTTTTATAAAATCAATTTAAAAAATATTGCGCTAGGCTCCCCCCTTTCCTTTCTTTAGTGCATGCAATAAAAGTTGATGAAATTTTTTCTACATTATATAGAATCTGAAGATACAATAATTTATATATAATAGTCTATGGGCCTCATATTTATAACCCAGAAATCAGTATCAAATACTGTGCCAATATATTATATATAATATAATATATATTATGATAAAAATACGATGAAGCAAAATTCTATCCTTTATACCTTTAAAAACAATATTCCCAACTTACTCTTTCTGCCCTTCACTTCTGGTAGTCACCAATTTTTAATGGTAATTTAGGAGTTTCTGCTACGTTCACTCATTTGTTTTATTGGGTAAATTTTGTAAGAGGGTGGTTATGTGCGTGGGGACAGATTAAACTAAACTTTGGGTGATAAACTACAGATACAAACACAAATCTGAATACTTGAACCCTTATAATGTTATAAACTAGTGTTGGTTCAATACAAAGAATAAAGACTATACAGTAGTGAAAGCCCAGCTACTTGGAGCAAGTGGGGAGGAAGGCTATGCGTACGGCTTTCCCACGGAGGGCTCACTGGAGCTCAAAGCTGAATCTTACAAGACACAGGGCAGGGAAGGTTCAGTGCCTGGGAAGAGTGTGCTTAAAGGCTGGGGAAGGGAAAGAGGTGGGTGCCTTTGGGGAACAGAGACCTAAAAAGCTCAGAAGGGGAACAACTCAAGATGGAGGCTAGAGAGGTGAGCAGGAACAGGCTCTATGTTCGCTGACAGGCTTTCGCCTTTAGTAGAGGTTGATCTGAAAGCAGAAAAGAAAACCTTCGCAGGGTTTGGACATGGAGGCTCATAGTGAGTGGGTGGCTCAGAAAGAAAGTGGGCAGAGAGCAAGAGCAGCCACAGGAGTCTGTGCAGTCGCTCCCCAGGAGGCTGGTGGAGGCAGGAGGAGGGGGGGTGCTGACAGAGGCCCAGGAGAATGGCTCAGAGGCTCAGTTCCAGAGGTGATTCGGAAGCAAAACAGCGCAGGCCACGGAGATGGACCGAGGCCACGAGACCGAAGGAGCTGTTGAAGACAACTTCCAAATTGAAGGCTTGTGAGGTCAGATGGATGGACATGACTCACTGAAACGGGCTGGAAACCCAAGAGTAAGAAAAGAATCCCCATTAAGCTTTTGACCCATTTCACTGGAGATGATTCTGGGACGTCGTCTGATGCCCAGTGAGTAGGTAGCTGTGTGCCCATTCACACATTCAGATTCACTTCCGCCCCCTCCCACCGCCAGCTGCTCTTCTCCCTAGTGTCTGCTGTTTAGTCTAGATTCTCTCCTTCACTCGCACAAACCACAATCATCTTTGGGCTGGAGAGGTGAGACAGGGGTTCATGCACCTACTTTGCGCACAGCTAACCTCAGATGGTCTTCGCCACTGCATAGTCCCAGGCACTACAGGAGTGATCCCTGAGCACAGAAACAGGAGAAAGCCCTGATCGCCACCAGGTGTGCTCCAAGCCTGCAGTCCTCCCTCCCTAAAGCCTGCAATCATACTTAATTCCTGTCTTTCTCATACCTTTACTCATCAACTGGTTCTTCCCAGCCTCACCTCCAAAATAGGTCTCAGCTCTATCTTCTCCCCACTTTCTCCACCAAAACTGCTGAAAGCCAGAACCATACATAGATTCTGCAGAGCTCAGTTCCACTCCTCATTCCCCCTCTTCCTCCCACACCCAAAGCCTTCTCAGGAAAAGTCAAAAGGGTTTTCTAAACATAGCATCACACTGTGTCCCTCCCTTTCAAACAGCTCCTCTCTTGCTCTCCCATACGGGGAAATATAGTTTGCCTCCACTATTTCCTTCGGACTCTTTAGTGCTAGTATACTCAGCCTCTAATTTGATTCCAACATCTTCCTCCAACCCCCCACCCCCCACCCCTGGACTCAAGTCTCTCTGGTCAGAAGTTCTGTCATGCTGCTCCTAAGGCCCTTTCAGACAGTATCTGCCTTGAAGAGTTTTCCTGGGAATGGTCCACCGGCACAGACTTTACCTCACTTTGTTTATGTCCTGATAAAAACCACCTCATCGGATGTTCAGTCTAACAGATACTGGGGAAACACCAATGAAGGCCACCACGAGCACAGGCAATACAAGATGCCTCATACATCAAGAGGATCAACCAGAACTTGGGAATAGTTTTGGGTAAGAAACCTAAGGACCGCCCCTTTAAAAAACAATTTGGTATGACTATGTGAACTGAACATCAAGCCATATATTTCAGTCTGAGGAACTTCTATACCTCAGGAGGTATAGCGGGCAAAAGCCTGGAAACTAAGCCAGCATCCATCAGTGGGTAAAGAACTTATTGGTTCTGCATGTATGCCCAACAGATCACTATTCCAATGCTGAAATGAGTGAACTAAACTTACATGCAATAATACTAATTTTAAAAGTGTTGAGAATAGATTTTCCTTGCCAGTTGTAATAAAACTGCTTTAAAACAAAGACAAGCAGATCTAAACAATATAGTACATATGATATCTCCATCAGTAACAGTGCTACTGTTTTCAAATGACAGGCTACAGGAAAAATTAACAAAACATTTAGGAAATGATTGCTTCAAAAGATACACAGGTAAATGGGATGGGACGGAGACCTGGTAATGCTTAAGTTATATGGCACGTTCACAGATATTATTATGTTTTGTACCTGACAAACAAATTAGTATGCACATACTAAGTGTTAGGTACCACACATAAATACATGGATGGAAACTAGATTTCAGGGGATAAGCATAATCAACAGAATAATACATACACATGTTGATACCTAAGCCTATACATTGAAAACACATGCTATAAGCCAATGAAAAATAATAAGTTGAAATACCAAATAATTTGAAGCAGGAAGAGGCGAACAGCTTTTTCAAACACCCTTTGAGTTTAAGTCTTTTCTGACTTTTTCTTCATAGCACAAATCACTCACAAAAAGTCTCTGTGTGTAGACATAACAAACACACATACACACATTTTGTTGTTGTTGTTGTTTAAGTCTCCCCCAGTGGGTTATCTGCAGATAGCAGCTTATCACTCTGTTGTGAAGTCCCACTGGAGAGACTTAAACAATAAACTCTGAAACTGGCATTTCTGACATTCTTGTCCAGCACAATATCCCCAAGGCTTAAATGAGGACCTGCACACCCAATAAATATTTATGGACTGGATGAATACTGGATGAACAAATGGATAAAAAATGCACAAGGAAAGCAAAGGGAGCAGAAAAGGACTGCTCAGTCTTCTGAGCAACCGTGAGTGACTTCCAGGGGTCTCAGTTTCCTCATTTATACAACAGAATGATGAGTGATTGTGAAGGTTTGAAAAAATAATTTAGCACTCCATCCAACACCGAATTATTATGCAGCAGTAACCCAATTTCCCCATGAAAAATGTTCTTTCTCTGTGGCAAGAAGCAAATGTATTCCTTGAGCAGTTTTTCTGTGGTCAATTTCCTCCACACCCAATTTCAAAATATGGACCTATCTGGAATGCTATAGCTAGTTCCACATCCGACCAGCCTATAAGGAGGTATGCTAAGGAAATCGTATAGCCACCAAGCCTCCAGAGGTTGGCACAATATAATCTTGCATCATCTGCCCTAGCCACCAGCTTCGGAGATGAGTCAAATGAGAGAAGTAAAAATAGCAGCTGCCCTGACCCAGCTGTGCAGCAGAATGGCGTCTAGGCAGGAAGCCAAGGGTTTGATCCTAGCACTGCCTCCAGGCTGCACGGTCCCTAGGGGCACTACCCTTGGTGCTTCTCATCAAAGTGTGTGATCTGTGGTAAGCACTGAAATCAAGGGTGTGCCCAGGTTTTCGCAACAACAACAGCCACAACAAGGAAAGGAAAGTGTGTGTGGGGGGGGGGGGGGTGCAATGGTACCTACATTTACAAGGGTTTTCTCAACAACTTAAAGATATCACCTCACTAACCCTTCATACATATCATGGCTTGAGAAGTTGGTGCAAGAATCCAGAAAGCAGGCCTATTGACTGTAAATTATTTTTAGTTTTGGGCTTAAACACATTCTGGACAGAAGATCATATCTCTCTCAGAATTAGCAACTGTTGAGAATAGATTTTCACTGCCAGTTGTAATAAAACTACTTTAAAGCAAAACACAAGTAGCAAAATCTGAGCCTGCGTGTTGTAATACAGGGATGAAGGCACTTGCCTTGCGTGCTGTCTGAGCCCTAGTGCAAGCCCCAGAACTGCAAATGACCTTGATTGCTGCTTCCGGTGACCCTGAGCACAGAGCTAGGAGCAGACATACAACGCTGGGTGTGTACCCCACTCTCGCCATAAAAAAGAGAAAAAGAAAGCTAAACCTATCTTTTACTGCCTAAACGTATCATCACAAACTCTCTACCATCTCTTTCTCAAGAGCACCAGACACTCCCAGCACATTCACTTAAAGCTTTCAGTGAGCTGACCTGAAGGTCTATTCTGTCTCAGCCATAGTCAAGGACTCAGGCTATCCCTAGAGAGACCACCCGCTTCTTGAGAGCTCCAGGTCCCTCAGAACAATGAGCTCTGTTTAGGCTAGAGGTGCAGAGGACATTTTGCAAGTTCCAAACAGGGAGAATCACATATTCGGGTCAACAATCACTCAAAATACTAAGAGAAGCCCTTTATGCCATGATTACTATGCATCAGGCCAGGATTTATCCTAAGCGCTTTTACACATATTTACTCATGGAATCTACATAACTAACGAACTGGAAGGAGTGGCTGGCTCAGCAGAACACTGTACAAGGATGAGGACAGAAAGACCTTGAGTTTGATCCCTGGCACCACACCAAATAACAAGGTCAATCGCCGGCGGTTGCTTGGGATCTCTGATACCACAACCCAGTGTGTGTTCTCTAGTGTCTTCAACCGTGTGTGTGTCTGCGTGTGACATCACTACTGAAGTGTATGACAACCTCACAGGTCAAGTGTGAGTACTGCAACTGAAGGTGCCCAACCTCCAGTGGTTACAGTAAAGGAAGAATGAGAGAACAATCTGCATGACTTTTAGGTAGAAAGCAAGCAGTGTGACTGGATGTCAGGAGAGCCCTGGAAGAGAGCATGTGGTATCTACATGCAAAAGAACCTGAGAACAGAACCAGAATCCCAGAGAGTTTCTAGGACCAATAGAGCTGGCAGCTCCCAATGACCTGTCCTGATTTTTTTTGTTTGTTTGTTTCATTTTTGTTTTGTTTTGGAAAGAGGGCGACACCCAGCAGTCCTTAGGGACTACTCCTGGCCTGGTAGTCAGGAATTACTCCTGATGGTGTGTGGGGACCAGATCGAACCCAGGTCGGCTGCAGGTAAGGCAAGCACCCTACCCACTGCGCTACCACTCCAGCCCATGACCTGTCCTCATTTTGAGTAAGTCTCCTGCTCACCTTCTGCAGACCAAACGATTTCTCTGTGATCAAAATGAAATAAATGAGAGGTAGAGCTCGGGTGGGGAAAAGCAGGGGGGGGAAACTTCCTTATACCATGTCTACCCTGACTACTTCCTATCAATCCCAAGTACCCTACACGCAATTCTCAGGCCTCTTAAAGTTTGTGATTTTCGCATCCTCCTGGGGGAATCTTACCCCTGTGTGACTTTCTATACAGGCAGTTTGCTATATGGAAATTTCGTCCTCATTCCAGTGTCTCCCTGCAATCTCTCTCTCACTCAAAGCTCAAAACACTGTGCAAAATTCCTATATAGTGTAACCACTGATTACATGGATTGTATTTTGTCCTCATCTCTCCTTTCAACTTTCAGAATCTTCAGATTATGAGTGACTTTTTGTGCTCCTAGATCTGGAGTAGAACAGGCCAGCTGGGGTGGACACATGATCTGTGTTCACTGACTGAATAGAGGCAGAAAACCCAGATTCCTGGTGACGGGCACGTCATTTTTCACCATCCCTCCAAACGATGCCTTTGCAGAACCAGAGAGATAGGTAAACGGGAAAAATAGGGTGTTCTGGCACCGGCCGGGAGCTGCACAATTAGTATTAAAGGAGTTATGAAAGTCTGGAGACAAGGACAATGGTGGGTAGGGCACTTGCCGTGCATGCGGCCAATCCAGGTTTGATGCCCGCAATCCCATATGGTCCCCAAGCAGTGTCAGGGAGTAATTTCAGAGTGCAGAGTTAGGAGCAACCTCTGAGCATCGCTGGGTGTGCTCTACCCCCTGCCCCCAAAAAAAAAAAGAATTATGAGACAGAATCCTTTCTGGGTACTTTAAACTAATGAAACAATGACCTCACCACCTTGGACTGATGCAGACGACGCAGAAGTGGTGACGGCAGGTCTCTCTCTGTTCATTTGTCATTCCCAGGTTCTCCAATATTTTCAGAAATGAAAATACTGAATAATATTGTCACTTTTGAAAATAGTGAATAATAAAGATGCTCAGACTCAGAGTTGTAAAGTAGAAAAGTTTATTGGAAAGTAGAAGGAAAAGGGAAAGGAGTTCCCCAAGTGGGGGAGGAATGTACTATAGGACTAAGTTAACTGTGGCTCTTTTGAGGGAGATTTTTATAGGAAAATGGGGTCTTTGTGTTACAGGGAATGCAGGGAAGTTAAAGGTAAGAGTTTTTCTGCAGCCCCTTTTAAATGAAATTTGAGCTTTTTGCAAATGTTACAGAGATGCAAGGATCTAACAAATCCTTGTCTGGCCATTTGCCTTACGTGTTCCCATTATCTTAACCTCCTAGTGAGTTTAAGCTCTGGGACAGAATTTATAATGGACAATTGTTAATTCCCTGTTAATCAGGAAAAGTTCAAGAATTTGAAGGAAGTCAGAAGTATCGGCTGGGCCAGCCAAAAACAGAACTGCTCACAGCAGCTGGTGAGGGTAAACTGAGGCTCCCTCTTTCCAGGACCAAGGCTTGCATTTCATCCTTGGGATTAATACCCGAGTTTCTGAATAGCTTTTGAAGCTGAGTGAAAAGCTGTTTCAATGTTTCGAGCAGAGTTTCTGTTCAGAGAGTTACTTTTTTCTCTGCAGGGTAAACCATACTTAGTTTTCTTTTATCCAACTGATCACTGCTGTTTACGAAGCTGGAGACATGGAAGGTAGAAAGAGAGAAAGATGCATCTAGAAGTTGTTCAGCAACATGGAATTTCCCTGGGCCCCCTGTGACCTTAGCGTTTCTCGAATTTCCATAGGTCTCCCTGGAGATGGTTGCCATGATCACTTGGTGTTACCGCTAAAAATCTTCAAAATGTGGATCGCTGCTTTTATTCTCTCTTGTCTTCTCTCTATTAGCTGTTTTCCCCTCACACACAATTTATTTCTCCATGAATGAGACTGCTCACAATTCTTTTTTTAGCGCATTATATTCCATACAAATAGAATAACCTCATTCTTTTGGTTCCTCTGGAAATGCTTTTATTTGAATTATAGCATGTGGCAGTTCATTAGGAATACCTCTTCTGTTTCTAGCTCCTCAAAGTTACTAATGTGGCAGCCTACCCGCCAACTGCTTCTCTTTCAAAACTACATACTAATATATGCACTGCTAAAAACTGAATACGTGGATTCTTCTTAAGCTGCTAATATGACAAATTCTAAGAGAATATCTCAATATTAATTTTAAATATTAAATACCTTTTCTATTTCCCCCTTTGACTAAAGCTGATGCAAATACAAGTTATTCAGAACACATAATTAAATGCCCAAACTATTCCTGGTGTTGACTTCTTACAAGTACATAAAAGGAAGAGGAACTTGAAAGATTTAGTGAAAGAAACAAAAATCTAAGTACTAAATGCCCAATAACCAGGAAAAGAATCTGAAATACAATACCTAAAAACTGTCTTACCAAGGTCTAAGTGAAGTTAGAGACTTTGCTGAAATCTAGAATTCAAATGTAAATTGCAAAATAAATCCTTCAGGGTAATCTCAAAGTACCAGTTAGGCAAATCTGCAGACCATGAACACAACCAGAATTTTTAAATAAGAGAAATACAAAAGGATACTGGGAAGTGTTGAGGACAAAAACTTCTAGGGTTTAGCTACAAGAGCAACTCAGGGACAAAGATCAAAACTCAAGTCTTCAAAGAAAGGCCCTGGGCAGTGGCTTAGTGTCGCGAACAGCAGCCCTACCAACATCAGTATTACTTAATGTTACTACATTTACAATAGGACAGAGAACAGGAATCTTATTCTATCCACACAAAGAAAAAATGCTCTCTATCTTTCAGTTTAGTTGCTTTCATTTTAAACAATATTAAGTTGCAGTCAATTCTTCCGAACCTGTTCAAAACATTTCCTTAACTTATAGGGCTAAATCATGAAGGTGTTATGCCAGTTAATGAATCAAGTGAGGCCACTAATATCAAAAAGAAATAGCTAGAATTCATCTGTTTATTCATGTTCAATACATAACATTTATTGAACATTCATTCATTCTGTCCAGGCAATATGGTTGGCAACTAGGATACAAAAGTCATTAGAGGGCTCCGAATGGGGTTTAATGGGATGGAGCATGTGCTTTCTATGCAGGAGAGCTGAGCTCAGCACCCACCAGCACTGAGAGGTTTCTGAGGACTGCCAGGAACAAACCCCAAGCACCCAGCCAGGGGTAGTCTCTGAGTACTGTCCGATGTACCCTCCCCCCACACAGACACACACACACGCACGCACACACACACACACACAACCCAAAGTGATCTGCACTTTATCATCCTTAAGGATTTAGTAGGGGAAAAAACCAAGAACCAAAAGTAGATAATTATAGTATGATATAAGTATAATGATTCAGGCATAAACCATATAATTCAGTCTTTAAAAACGGATACGTGGGAGCTGGGAGAAAATACAGCTGTTAGTGGTACACTCTACTAGCGGATCAAGCCTGACCAGGGTTTGATCCCTGGTAGAACTATGGACCCCCGGGGGCCAGTGATAGCACAGTAGGTAGGGCATTTGCCTTGCACGTGGCTAACCTGGGTTTGATCCCTGGCATCCCATATAGTCCCCTGAGCACCGCCAGGAGTAACCCGAAGTGTCGCTGGGTGTGACCCAAAAAGCAAAAAGAAAAAGTGACCCCCCCCCAAGCATCATCTGATGCAGCTCCAGAGGTCCCAGCCAGAAATAGCCACGGAGGGTCCCCCATGCACCACCTGGTATGGTCCTGGAGCCCCTTCCTGCCCTCCTGCACCACCAATGTCCCGTGGGATCCACGAAGCACAGCATTCTTGGGCCTTGTGTCAAGCCACCAGCCTAGTTGGCCAAGAAGCCACAGCAGGCTCCTCCTGAGCACTGTGTGGGCGCACCCGCTGATAGGACAAATGGTAAAAAGGGGACCAGACCGATGGAGCAAACAGTTTTATGATTTATAGCTCCACTGGACTGGATAGCCAATGAATTATAGCCCATACAAAAATACCGTCCACAAAAAAATGAAGCTTGCTGTCTAGATGCTCACAAGCTGGTCCCAAACACAGAGAACAATGACGGCCGGCACCCTTAAGCCTCTCTAATGAAGGGCTACTTTTTGATTGCTTGTTCCTTTTTTTAAGCCACATCCCACAGTGCTCAGGATCTACTGCGGGCTTGGTGCTTGGGGGTGGGGGGGAGGGTGGTCACTCCTGGCAATGTGGAGCAGGGACTGGGCCCAGTCCTCTCTTTTTTTTTTTTTTTTTTTTTTTTGCTTTTTGGGTCACACCCGCGATGCTCAGGGGTTTCTCCTGGCTCTGCACTCAGGAATTACTCCTGGTGGTGCTCGGGGGACCATATGGGATGCCGGGGATCGAACCCAGGCCGGCACAGGCAGGCCGCGTGCAAGGCAAACGCCCTACCCGCTGGGCTATCACCCGCTCCGGCCCAGTCCTCTCTCAAGCCAAGCATGTGCTCCAGCCCTCTCAGTGGCCCCTCCAGCTCACGACTTACTTTTCAAAAACATGAAACCTTCACACAGTAATACTTTTGCGAACTTTTTACTTTTTAGTTGTGTTTATCTATTTTTATTTGTTTGGGGGCCATACCCTGTTGGGACTGTTCCTGGTTCCGTGTTCAAAGAGCACTCCTAGACTCTATAAGGTGCTGAGGATCAAACCAGGGAGGACTACAGGGAGCCAGGAGCCTACTAGGCGTCTCTTAGCCCACTCTCCAGTTCTGCACATTCTTTTAAACCAGAAAATGAATTAAAGATAGCTAATAATTATCTTCAATGTGTGCTCCTATTTTATAGAGAATCAATAACATAACTTTGCTCCGCAAAGAAGTACTACACTAAAGCATTTTAGATGTAGCAGCCAGAGAAAGCACAGGGGTTAAGGCACTTGCTTTCTGCATGTGACAGACTAAGGTTCCATATCCAGCAATATGATCGCTCAAGCACTGCCAAGAGTGATCACTGAGCACATACCAGGGAATATGCCCTGAGCAAAACCCATATAAAGCATTTCAGATGCTAACATATAGGTGTATGGTTGTATCACACAGGAGGAATCAACCAGCACATAATAAAGGTCTGTGAAAAGCCTTAAAGATGTGGTTCTTGAACTGTGTCTTTAAACAACGGAGCAGGAGGGACTACAGAAATAACAAGTAGGGTTATCCCTGCCTTGCACACAGCTGACTGGAGTCTGACTCCTGGCACCCCGCACGTGGTCCTCAAGCCCCACCAGGAGTGATCTCTGAATTTTCAGGAGTAAGACCTGAAGGAGGAGGCATGGACAAGGCTCAGTGGCAAAGCATTTGCCTTGCAACCTCGCATTGTGAGATGCCAGCACTGCAGAACAAATAAATGCAAAGGAGCGAGGTGGGAGGGGTTGCTGAGAAGATAATCCAAAGGACTAGAACACTTGCTTTGCATGTGGGAGTCCCAGGTTGGATCCCTAATACTACATGGTCCCCAGCAGAGCTGAGAGGAAGCCGGTGACACCCCCAGTGTCCTTTTATATAATGTTCCAACGTAGAACTTAGGCTCCCTAAATTCTAACCCTGCACATCACCCACTATTTCTTCAATGTTATTGTAAACCTAAACATGTATTATAGGTGGAGAAAATAGAGCTAATTATGGGCTCTGTAGTGAAATGACTAAGGCAAATCAATAGAGAAGAGCTTATTTTTCCCTCCTGATCCTACCTTGGTGAGCCCTAAAATTAGAAGCTGGTAGTTTTGTGTTATTGAAAGCTACTTCCTCAGGGAGAGGAAATCGGAATGAGATGGGACTGTTTCGGCAGGTTTTATTTAAAACATTCAGCACCTCTAAGACAAGAAAAGTAATCAGGGCGATGCTTAAAGTTTTAGAGTCTGAGACGGTTGTTGCAGAGTTCACTGAGAGTTTTTGAACTGGAACCACAGAATAAGCACCAGGGTGCCACTCGTGTGGGGTTCGTGAGCTGAGGGAGACATTCTGGGGTCAGAAATCCAAGAGTTTCTCTTGATAGAGCATCCAGAGAGCTCACTGTGGTCACATCTAGGGAAGCCGCCTCAGCGAGTGCAGCTTCAGGGACATGGTCTAGACAAAACACCCCCACTGCAAGGACAGGCACAAAGGATCCCCACTATCAGCACAGATTCCTAAGACCCAACCGAGGCTGCAGGGCACGGAGACAGGGCAAGGGTGGGGGCACTTTCCTTGACTGCATCTGACCCAGTCTGAAACCTGGCACCAGGGCACCACCGGATGTGGTCTTGGTTATCGCCACCTCCCTCCCTCTCTCGGGCCCGGAAGTGCTGGGGTGGCCCTGGCAGAAGCCAGCACCACAAGGCTGGTTGGTCTAGAAAGGCTAGGAGTAGCCCCGCCCCCCAAAACCAAACCCAGGCGTCTTCAATGGTCCTAGCAAATCAGCAAAAAATGGAAGGAATGCAAAGGCCAGGATGTGAAAACCCAGTTCTTGGGGGATGAGGGAGGCAGGAGTACTAAGGAGGCTGAGGGCACTGTGTGAATGCAATTATGAGGCTTTTAGTCACTAAGTAGGTAATTGCACTGTTGGGTTGGCTCTCACACTTCTCATGTATTGTCCAGTGCACTATTTCTGAAAACTATTTCTTTCTCCCTGTCCTCCGGACATTTCCACATCTTCGTTTTGTACTATCAAGACAAACGAAAAGAACTCGCCAACTGATGGAGGCTCTTGACTACAAGGCTGGGTGAAAATGCCAAGTCAACCCCCTGCCATAAGGCTGAGAGATGGGGAATTCATACAAACTTGACCTCTCCTCGGCCCCTGGGAAAGCAGGACTAAACAGTTACACAGACTTAACCGAGAGCTGCAGGGAACAGAAGCATGAGGGCATCTGAGCTGGAGAGAGTGTAGCAGCTAGGGTGCTTGCCTTGCATGCAGCCCATCTGATATAATCCCTGACAGCCCATATGGCCCCCCAAACCCCATCGAGTAATCTCTTAGTGTAGAGTCGGAGAAAGTCCTGAGCATCGGCAGGAGTGGCAACCGAAACCAAAACAAAACAGGAACACGAGACCATCCATCTTACGGCATCTGTCACCAGAACCAATCACCGCTCTGATCCCCATTTGCTTCACTCTGCTTTGGAATTCTTAATTCTTCTCTGCTACCGTGTTTTGGAGCAGTACTCAAATATTATTGTCAGATTTCTTTTTCTTTTTCCATGACAACAACGTACCACTATTCCGATGATTTTCTTTTTTTTTTTTTATTCCGATGATTTTCAAAATGCTGCTGCTAAGTTCAAAATGGGGCAAAAGAGGATGAGAAAGGAACTGTGCACTGCCATGCTATTCCTGAATGCAACATTAATCTTAACAGCCACAGAGAGCCTCAAATGCAGCTAGGGGAACTGGAACTCGGCTCTTCCCTAGCTCAACTGACCATGAGGCCCCCCAGAAGGACAGATGGGTTTTGGGAGTGGGCCCATCACCTCTGGGGGTCCCAGAAGCAGCCGGATAAGACTCGCTCACCACATTAGCCACCATTTTTGATGTCCGGATGCTGACCACGAAGCCCCTAAGTCGTGCGGCCGCTTGCAGCCCCGTGGTCCATCAAACTAGTGGAAACAGTTGTGTCCTTTAATGTACTGCATTTTACGATGTGTAGGAAAGGTAGGCGGGAGGGAGAGATAGAGAGGAGAGAAAAGACATACAGAACCCGCCAGGTAGCTGGCATGTGGGAGGGGGAGGGAGGTGGAGACATTGGTGATGGGAGATGGGTTCGGGTGGAGGGATGGGTGTTGGAACACTGTAGAACCAAAACTCTACATGAGCATCTTGCAATTGTATGTCTAAAAGTGGTGTAATAAAATTTTTAAAAAAAATTGTGACAGGACTTTACAGGAACTAGGGATATAAAGTTTATAAATTTCTAGTACAAGTGTGCTAACAATTGTGAGGGTACTAATATCAACCTAGAACTGAGCATTAAACACACGCAAAAAAGATACAAATGAGAACCCTTTAATGTATGTTCTGTAATCCATAGTCTGGAGGGGAAGGAAAAGAGAAAGAGAGAGAAAGGGAAAAGAAATAAAGAACCTGCCATGGAGGAGGGCTGGGGAGGGGGGAGGGAACCGGGGACGTTGGTGGTGGGAGATGGGCACTGGTGGCGGGATGGGTGCTGGAACACTGTATGACCAAAACCCAAATATGAACTTTTTAATTGTATATCTTTGTAATTATATATCTCACAGTGGTATAATAAAATACTTTAAAAAATTTTTTTTTTAATTTCTAGTTCAACTTTCCAGACATTTGAACTAGTCCATCTGAAGATGAAAATGAGTCAAATAATCTGGAGGTGTCATGAGTCTGGAATGAGTTCTTTTGGTAGATCTCTACTCTACTTCTCTGGCATTGAAAGTGGATCTCATAAAAAAAAATTTTTAACTGCCACAAGAAAAAAAACTGGCAAAATCTGAGCACAGAGAAAATAACCTACAGCATTCAGTCATACACTATCACCATTTAAAATAACACAGAGTAACAATAGCTATAGGCCCAGAGATATAGCACAGCAGGTAAGATGCTTGCCTTGCATGTGGCCAACCTAGGATCAATTCCTGGCACCAAACAGGACCGCCAAGCACCACTAAGAGTGATCCCTGAGGACAGAGATAGAGGTAATCCCTGAGCACCACCGAGTGTGGCCCTCAATCCAAGCAATAATCGTCTGCATAAATGATGAAATGGTGAGCAACGCACTGTGAAGCAGTCTGCACTTTTCACCATTATCCCCGTGCACCATAATGCATCTGAAGAAAATGAAGCAAATGAAGAGACATTCTTGGGTAAGGGACAGGCGCAGATGGTTGAGCATCTTGCTTTGGGTAAGCAACAGGCACAGGTGGTCGAGCATCTTGCCTTGGGTAAGGGACGGCGCAGGTGGTCGAGCATCTTTCCTTGGGTAAGGGACGGGCTCGGGTGGTCGAGCAGCCTGCCTTGGGTAAGGGACGGGCTCGGGTGGTCGAAGCAGCCTGCCTTGCAGGTTTGAAGCCCGAGTGTGACCCGCGGCACACTCAATGCCCCCTTCACAAAGGGCCCAGGCCAGACTAAGCCCTGATGGCCCCTGCTCTCCAGGTGTGGTCCTTGGGTCCCCCTCCCCACTGTCCTGGGTGCCATAGGTTTTAGAGTCAGATGCAAGTGGACCCCTTCCCCACCCTCTCTGCAACAACAAAAGAGGAAAAGAAACAGCCTTTGTGGTGGAGTTAGCTGCAATTCTTGCATCCCCTTCCCAGACCACATGTGCTGTGAAATAAGAATCCCTGAGTGCAAGCCTGCATTTCCCTTTGCAGAGATGCTGGGAAATGACCACATGCAGCACCTAGCACAGCGGCTAAGGCCTTCACCTTGCATACAGCAGAACCAGGTTCAATCTCCGGCAACCCATGTGTTCCCCCACCCCCAAGCAGTGTCAGGATTAATTCATGAGTGCAACACCAGGAGTTACCCATGAGCATCAGTAGGCGTGGCCTCAAAATAAAAACAAGATTTTGGATTTAATCTTGGCCTGTGTTCCAGTCACTGATCAACATTTATAGTACACGCACTGATTACATATCTTCCCCTTTGGGCTGCAGGGAGTAAATAAATTAAATGACAAGAAGACACAAACTCTTACCTATAGAGATTTACACTTTATATTTTTGTTTTTTGCTTTTTGGGTCCCACCTGGCAATGCTCAGGGGTTACTCCTGGCTCTATGCTCAGGAATTATTCCTGGAGGTGCTCAGGGGACTATATGGGATGCCGGGGATCGAACCCGGATTGGCTGAATGCAAGACAAGCGCCCTACCCACTATGCTATTGCTCTGGCCCAAGATTTACTTCACTTGATCACTTGATCACTTGAATCCCGTTATTCATCGATTTGCTCGAGCGGGGGGCAGTAACATTTCCATTGGACCCTATCACATGCCAATGTAGCCCAATGGCATCTCGTTGATTCAAGACTATGAAGAGCCTCAAACCGTTCCTTCAGGGTCCTGACAAGGAAGTTTTACCATCTTGTAGGTGGGCAGCCACGTGATCTTTTGACATCCCATGGGATCCAGTCGGTAACAACTCTAGTCCAGCAGTCGTCTCCAAACTGCATTACATGTCCAGCCCATCTGATTTTCGATGCCTTGGCAAACGAGACAGCGTCCCTGATTCTGGAATCGCGACGGAGGTCAGAACTCCGGATTCGGATTCCTTCTCTCACTTGAGTGAGGTGTGATATTCCAAGCATAGCTCTTTTGATTTCTCTCTGGGAGACCCGAATAGCATTCTCATCCTGCTTTCGTAGGGCCCAGGTCTCTGAGGCAAATGTTAATGCAGGGAGAAAGGTGGAGTCAAAGAGATGTGCCCGGAGCCAGAGGTTCTTTGTCCTTTTAACTATTTCTTTGATGCCTTTGAAGGCATTCCATGCCGCTCTCTTCCTCCTGCGCAGCTCAGGTTTTAGGTCATTCATCATGTTGACTTCTCGACCTAGGTACACATAACTGCTGCATTCAGAGATGTCTGTTCCATTGAGAGTGAATGGGGCCGCTGAAACTAGTTCATTTTTCATGAACATAGTTTTCTATAGATTCAGCTGCAGACCTATCTTTCCACATTCTCAGTCAAAGTCAGATACCATCTGTGCCACTTGGCTAATGCTTGGTGTTATTAGAATGATGTCATCAGCGAAACGGAGGTGGTGTAGTTGCCGGCCATCTATCTTCACTCCCATTCCTTCCCATTCTAATTGTCACATGATGTTCTCGAGGGTGGCGCTGAAAAGTTTTGGTGAAATGGTATCACCCTGTCAAATCCCTCTTTTGACATCAATGATCACTTCCTTGTAGAATGGTGAGATCCTGGTGGTGAATCCGTAATACAGCTCACTAAGGATCTTGATGTATTGGGTCTGAACACCCAGTTTGGCTAGGGCTTTGATGACTGCTTCAGTCTCCACAGAATCAAAGGCTTTCTTTAAATCAATGAATGTGAGACAGAGCGGCATCTTGTACTCCCTACATACCTCAATGAGCTTGGTTACCATGTGGATATGGTCGATTGTGCTGAATCCTTTCTGGAAGCCAGCTTGCTTGCATGGTTGTCCTTCATCTAGTGTTCTGCCAATCCTGTTCAGGATGACTCATGTAAACAGCTTGTAGATGACGGACAACAGGCAGATGGGGCGATAGTAGCCGATGTCGTGAATGTCTCCCTTCTGAACAGTAGAACTGTCCTGCTGGTTTTCCATTGGGAGGGCACCTTGCATTTGGACAGGTAGCGTGTGAAGAGCCGAGCTAGTGTATTGATGAGTACCGATGGCAGATTCTTGAGGTGTTTGGGTCTGACTTTGTCTGGGCCTGGTGCTGTTCCCTTCTTTACCGACAAGATGGCATGTTGGATTTCAGAAGGGAGAATGTTGGGAATGACATATCCATCCTGTGGAATTTGGTATGTGGCAGGTGGACGTGGTTATCAAAGATATCTGAGTAGAAGTCATGGATAATTGTTGGGGAACGCCGGGGTCCCCGACAATGTCAGGACAGAGGTTGTCTTCTACCTCCGAGGACGCCGGAGAACAGATGAAAACTCACGAGTCCGGTGCAGTTCCAAAAATGGCTTTTAATAGTACAAAGCTCTTCCACAGCACTCCAATACAATGAACAAACTTTAGTTCTGGTCCGAACTTAGACCATACAAAAGAGCCTAAATATCCCACCAAAGAGAGAGAGGATCTCACCCAGAAGAAGGAGCAAAAGGCCAAAAGCCAAAAGCCAAAAGCCAAAAGCTGAGGCCGGAATCCGCAGGGAGCCAAAAAGCTGAAGGCTGAGGAACCAAAAGGCAAAAGGTGAAGGGGCCTCAAGTCAGCCCCTTATATACACCAAAGTAATCCAATCAGGAGGTTGTCATGTCAACAAAGAACCCTAAACAGAGTGTAGTGCCACACCTTATTGCAGGTATAAACAAAGGTTATGCCAAGGACTAAGGAGATTATCTCTGATGTAAAACACTGAGAGAGAGAGGGCTGATATAAAGTAATACATCTTAACTTCATGAGCTTCATGTAATCTAGATGGTACCCACAAGGTCCTTCTTATTATTATCTGCACCAGGGTGATTCTGAGTATCTTGTTCTCGTGTACTGAAAGGGTCACTCTTGCCTGCTTAGAGCAAACTAGTATGATCCTTCCTATAGTCTTCCTATAGTCTCAACGTAGCCAGGGTGGTAGTCTCCTGGTAAATTCTAACTGTCCCACGTTGGGTGCAGTGGGTATAAAGAGGAGCTGTGCCCAATCTAGAAAACATAGAAGTCTTAGTAGATGTATAAGTCAGAAGTTATTCAATCAAGGTGACTTCTGTAACTGCCACACCCTCTAGCAGTGTTTACATAGAAGAGAGGTCTCATTAGAATGAACCTTGACTTAAATAAGATTAAGCTGGGTGTGGGCAAAACAACAAAGCTCCCAGATTAGCTAAATCTGTCCCTCCAACAGATAATCTTCTCCATTGCCTTTCTGGAAGATGTGATAGATCCATCAGGACGTCAGAGGGCAGTCATTTTGGTCTCATAGTTGGTGAAGGACAGGTGGGCGGTGCAAATGCTTTTCCTGGCTTCTGCTGCATCTTCCAGTATTTCTGCTCAGATTTACACTTTGATGTTTAGTTTCACAGCTTGAATCAGGTCATTTAAGCAAACACAAATCTAAGTGCTATTGAAGTTTGGGGTGGGGAGTGTCAGGAAGTTAGATAAAGTGGTAGAACATATCCCTGGCATAGCATTGCAGCTCCCCTAGCCACCCCATCCCCACCGCCTGCCTCCCCTAGCAGGGTTGTGTGTAGCCCTGGTGGCACCTACACCAACTCAAGTATCACTGGCCCTTGATAGGCTAAACTCTGACAGGAATGGCCCAGATTTTTAAAAATTATGATGTATTTTGTAGCTGAGGTCATCCTCCAGAAGAAAAATAATTCTCTTCAAGGAAAGTAAACATTCATCAACTGAAAAGCTATACAGCTAAAACTAAGGTCTTTCGGAGAAAAGAAATTGTGCCTCAAGATACAGGTCAGGTAGGGCTGGAGAAATAGTACAGTGGGGAGGGCACTGGTTGTGGCCCACAAGAGGCTGATCCCCAGCTCATGTGGTCCCCGAGCCCAACCAGGAGTGATTCCTGAGTGCAGAGTTCAGAAGTAACCCCTGAGCACTGCTGGGTTTGACCCCAAACGAAAACTCTCTAAGTCAGGACTAGAGACAGCTCCACAGGCGGAGTGCATGTACAGGATAGCCGGATTCAATCTACAAACACAGCATGCGGAGCAACCCTGAAACAGTGAGTCAGAAATAGCCCCCAAGAAACCAGCCGGAAAAAGAAACAAACAAAATAACTAAAAAAAACAAACAAACCTGTAGATCAAATCCTGTCTCAGTTTCCAGTCTCCTGGCTTGTTCTTAGAGAATTTTGAACATGCGCAAAATAAATGCTATTAGCACTGCTTCTGAAGAGAGCCTACAACTGAGACACTATTTTGGCTTTGGTTTTGTTTTGGGGTCACACCTGACTGCTCTGGAGTCATTCCCAGTGGTGCTCAGGGATCCATGTTGTAGGGTCAAGCCTGCAGCTCCTCATGCAATGCATGCATGCTAGTCCACTGCGCTCTATCTGTGGCTCTAAAAGCAAAAGCAAACATGTGCCCTAAAATCATGTATAGGGTTCAGAGAGATAGTACACCAGGCAACGCACTTGCCTTGCACGCAGCTGACCCAGGTTGTATCCCAGCACCTCATATGGTCCCCAGAGCTCACCAAGTGTGATGCCTGAGTGCAGTCATGAGTAAGCCCAGAGCACAGCTGGATGTGGCCTCAAAATAAAACAAAGCCAAAAAAAATATCCGACATATATGGAAGTGCACTGATAAATTCAGCGTAACCTTATAATTTTTATAGTGGAACTAGGTACTAAAAATAACAGCAATGTGGCAAGGGTGCCTAGATTTGTGTGAGGCAATCAGACAGCCAAAGCCGTCTGAGATGGAAAAGAATTCTTAGGAAATTGGTTCTAGGGAAGGGAAAGCAAATGGAGAGAGATATTAGCACATGGAGTACACTCAATAGAAGGAAAAAAGAGCACGTGAGGTAGCAGGGGATGGGTCAGGTGCCTATGGATGGCCACGTGTGAGGCAGAAGGTGATAGGTCGGGTGCATACGGATGTCCGTGTGTGAGGCAGCAGGTCGGGTGCATAAGGGCGTCCACGTCTGCATAAGAGGCAGGGGGATCCTGGACAAGGCTCAGGGCACCTCAGGATCCCTTAACTTTTACTCCTGTTCAGAGAATTTCCATTGATTTCATAAATGCACAATTGAGTGCTGCTGGGTTACACCTGGCTGCAATTATAAGGGCTACAGTTAAGTGTGCAACCAATTCAAGCAATGAAGCAGGATGTGAGACTCATAAACACGGTCACTTATTTCTAATTGCTAACCATGAGCAATCTGAAAACAAAACCTTTTAAAAATGTCTTTTACCATATTTATGCAGTAAAAAGATTAAAAAAATAATGTAGGAAAAACTTAGGAAACATGTATGAGAGCTGAACACTAAAATCTATACAACATTAAAATATCAAAGAAGATCCAATCAAGTAGGAAACAATCCTTCTTCATAGATCAGAAAGCGTAGTATTACCAAGCAGGCAACAGTCTCGCAGGAGGCAGGCGGTGGGGATATGGCTTCCCCTAACTAAGCTCTGGCTTTGATTCCTGGCACTTTCCTCAACACCCCCAGCCCCTGCACCCCGAAGAAAAGGCAACAGTTTCCAAACAGACTAACGGAGTCAATGCAATCTCGATCAAACTAGTTTTTCTTTTTCAGTGAAACTGACAAGCTCATCCTAAAATTAATATGGAAACGGAAGCAATCAGATCCGGGAAGGCAAAAACACAACCAAACATGAAAAGAAGGAAGTTGTAAGGCTCACTTCAAAGCTATAATCATCAAGACAGGGTGGTATTTGCATGAGGACACATTTATCACCTCAGTAGTGAGGACCTACTTATAAACCCTCACATTTGTGGTTACCTGAATTTTGATATGTGTGACAAAACAATAATTGGGAAAAGAAAATTCTTTTCAACAACGGTGCTGAGCATTAAGACCCATACCTCAAGTCTGACACAAAATAATTGCATGTAGAAGCAGAGAGAAGTTCAATGAGCTGAACACATGCTTTGCATGAAGGAGGCTCAGGTTGACCCTGGAACTGCAGAGAGGTATACCCAAGCACAGATCTGAGAGTAACCCCATGAACTGCTGGGTGTGGCACCCAAACACAGCCTCCCCCAAAATTCAGCAAACAAAAATTACGCTGAATTGATATAGGATTAAATAAAAGTGCTAAAATCATGAACATCATAGAAGAAAACATACAAACAAATATTTGAGGACAGATTAGGCAATAGATTTCTAAGATATGGCACCAAAACTATAGTAAATGGGAAAAATGGATTTTGAAAGTGGGGGGGAGCCATAGAATTGGGGGGGAGCCTGGAACTGCAAATCATATATGTCTTACTAGTTTGTATAGACTATATAAAGAATTTTTACAACATAACTAAAAAGCAAATAGCTAATTTTGAAATGAAAAGAATTTGTATACCCATTTCTCAGAGAGAAAGGGAGAGAGCGCTATTAGGGACACGAAAAGATGCTGAACATCATTAGCCATCAGAAAGATGCATCATCACAATGAGAGCATCACTTCATACTCATTAGGATGACTAACATTAAAAAAGGCTGGGCTCTCCTGATAGCTCAATGGTTAAATGAGCACATGCTTCACATGCAGAACACCTGGGTTCAATTCTCAGCACTGAATAATCCCCCTCCTCCCTGACCACGGCTGGGAGTGACCTCTGAGCAAAGCACCAGGAGTAGTCCCTGATGACCATCGGATGTGGCCTCAAAACATGCCAGAGTCTGAGGAGTACAAGGGCTAGAGAGCATGCTTTCCACATGGGAGGACCAGATTAATGCCTAGCATCGCATGGTCCCCTCAGTACCTCCAGGGAGATCTCCCAGCACAGAGCAAGGAATAGGCCCTGTGCAGTCAGGGCTGAGGCTCCGAGTTTGGTCACTGCACAAACTCTGTGCACTGCTGGGGAGTTGCTAAAGGTTCCCAGCACTGCAGGATCTGAGCCACACAAATCACCCAGCCCAAGAACTGAACTATTCCGGAATCTCTGATTCAAGCATCAGGAGGCATGACCTCAGGACCCTGAGTTTCACTGGGAGCAATGTCTATTTAAAAAAAAAAAAGGAAATTAAAGGGCAAAAGAGATAATACAGCAAATAGGGTGCTTGCCTTGCCCACTACCAGCCCTGGTACCCCATATGGTTTGCTAGCCCACAAGAGTGATCCCTTAGCCCAGAGCCTGGAGTAAGCCCTAAGCAATGCTGGGTGTGGCTCAAAAACAAAACAGAAACTTAAGTCAGGTAACAACAAATGCTGGGATCAGGATGTGGTTCAGAGATGAATGCAGGCTTGTGCAATACATTAATTAATTAAATTAAATATCAGGTGCTAGTGGATGTTAAGAAAATAAGCACCCTGCCACACTGCTGATGGCAACATAAAGTGGTATGTTCGGAAACATACCAGGAGGCATGGCGGGTTCTAGCCCTGGACTGCCACCCCAGCAGAGCCTCACAACAAGCCAGGCAACCCCCCGACTCCATGGGGCCGCCATTTTCCACATCCGGACTTCCCTCTCATCACAACTCTACCCAGCAGACCAGACTATCACAGCCCGGATCATCGACACCCACCCTGCAGCAGTTTTTTTTCAATCCGGCCCAGGTATGCTGAACCAGAGACTCTCAGACATGGGGCAGAGCTGCTACTGGCTCTCCCTGTGCCCAGCTGCTCATGAGGCGCCCGGGAGGCATGGCGGGTTCTAGCCCTGGCCTGCCACCCCAGCAAAGCCTCACAACAAGCCAGGCTACCCCCACTCCATGGGGGGCCGCCATTTCCACATCCGGACTTCCCTCTCGTTACAACTCCACCCAGCAGACCAGACTATCACAGCCCGGCTCGCGCAGCCACTAGCGGCCACGCGGTTCATCAATAAATGCTTTATTTAAGGTGACTACAAGAGTATGACACCCGCACGGCAAGCCTGGCAAGCTGCTCGTGTCGTATTTGATATGTCAAATACCAGTAACATTTATATTAGGTCATTCCCATGACCTAATATAATGGTTTGAGGCTCTTTATGTTCCTAGAGCAAGCAGATGCCTTTGGGTTCTACTAGCATGAGACAGGACATATGGAGATATTACTGGTGCCTGCTCTAGCAAATAGATGATGAACGGGAAGATAGTGATAGTAATAGTGATGTTTGGAAACAATCTGGGAAGCAATTCTAGAAAGCAATTTGACAGTTCCTCAAAATCCTAAACACAGTGCTGTGTTGAGGCAAACAGCAATTCCACTCCTAAATATAAGCCCAAGAGCTGGGAAAGCAATTCCATGCAAGAAAGTTATATGAATGTTGGAAGAAAGGACTGGAGGGAGCAGAGGAGAGGGAAAAGGAAAGGGAGGGGAGAGAAGGGAAGGAGATGTTAAGGGAGGGGGAGAGAGAGAAGAAAGAAGGGGCGGGAAGGGGAGTGGAAAAGAGGGGAGCAGAGGGGAGGGGAGGGAGGGAAGGGAAGGGGAGGGGAGGTAAGGGAAGGAAGGGAAGGAAAAAGGAAAGGGGAGGGGAGGGGGGGGAGGGGAGGGAAGGGAAGGGAAGGGAAGGGAAGGCTCCTAAATATCCACCCAGAAATGAAATAAACAGATAAAATGTGGTACAGCCATACAAAGGAATATTATTGTCATAAAACTTTTATGACAGTACTGATATATCTACTATCGTCATGGGTCAACCCTGAAAACATATGCTTAGTCAAGAAGCCAGTCACCAAAAAACACATACAACATGATTCATTTGTGTGAAACGTCCTCCAGAGATAGGACCTTAATTAGTGATGCTTGCGGCTGGGGTGAGGTAGAGAGGACAGAAGGTGGGGTGACTGTAATGGCTAAGGATGTTTGGGGCCTGTGTAAAACACATTCTAAAATATCAACTGTGGTGACATTTGCACAACTCTGGGTCAATACTCAGAAGTCACTGACCATTACTTATTGATGGGTCTGAGTTTTAAGAAATGTGTCGCCCAGCAATTTCATTATTGTGGGAATGTGAGAATGTAATTAATTACTCAAACCTACACAACATAACCTAAGAAACACTTAGGAGATAGGGCATAAGCTGCTGGGACCACCAGAGAGGCAACCCACCAGTGACAGGCAGTTCCGTGATGCCTGACCTCATGCTAAAACCACTGGATCCTGGGGGTCAGAGTGATAGCACAAGGAGTAGGGCATTTGCCTTGCACCTAGCCAGACCTGGACTCGATCCCGGCATCCCATATGGTCCCCTGAGCACCAACAGGAGTAATTCCTGAGTGCAGAGCCAGGAATAACCCCTGCGCATTGCTGGGCGTGACCCCCTATAAATAAATAGATAAATGCATGAATGAATGAATGGATATAGAATAATAAATAAATAAGATCCCTGTATCCCTTAGAGGTGTGTATTTTATGGCACATGAAATATATCCCTACTAAAGCCATGGAAAGAGGGAATGGGAGTGATATGGTGACCAATCTGGATTAAGAATAAAACCTTTTCAGGCTCTGAAAGATAATAGAGTGGGTAAGGTGCTTGCTGTGCATACAGTTGACACGGGTTTGATCCCTAACACCATACTAGGGTACTGTCAGAGTGATCTGTGAGCACTGACCCAAGAGTAATCCCCGAGCACAGCCAAGTGTAGCCCCAAAACCAAAAAAATTAAAATAAAAAAGGAAGGGAAGGGGAGGAGAGGGAAGGGAAGGAAGGGGAAGGGGAGGAGAGGGGAAGGGAAGGGTGGAGAGGGGAGGGGGGAGAGGGAAGGAAAGGGGAGGAGAGGGGAGGAGAGGGGAAGGGAAGGGAGGAGAGGGAGGGGGAGGAGAGGGAAGGAAAGGGGAGGAGAGGGGAGGGGAGGGGAAGGGAAGGAGGAGAGGGGAGGGGAGGGAAGGGAAGGGAGGAGAGGGGGGGGGGGGGAGGAGAGGGGAGGGGAAGGGAAGGGTGGAGAGGGAGGGGAGGGAGAGGGAAGGAAAGGGGAGGAGAGGGGGAGAGGGGAGGAGGGGAGGGAGGGGAGGAGAGGGGAGGGAGAGGGAGGGAGGGGAGGGGAGGACGAGGCCAGATGATAGCACAGTGGGTAGGACATTTCCTTGCACATGGCCGACCATATGAGTTTGATCCCGGCAACTCATATGGTCCCCAATCATCCCTGAATGATTCCTGAGTGCAGAGCCAGGAATAACTCCTGAGCATCACTGGGTGTGACCCAAAAAAAAAAAAAAAAGGAAACTTTACCAAAACAGAGATGTGAAAGTCGCTGCTAGGGAAGGAGAGATGTCGGGTGCGAGCCTAGCGCCTCCTCAGAGTGGGCACTCTCCATTCTCAACTAACAGAATGTTGATTGGTCATGAAGCTCCAAGATCACAGACAAGGTTACAAGAATCATGACTTACTCATTCTCATTGCTTGACTTTTTTTAAAGCCACACACCTCTAAAGGAGTTAGAGATTTGGACCTTCCCACAGACAAAGGGTATGAAACAGATAAAAAAAAAAAAAAGAAGAGGTGGAAGCAGCATATGGAGATATCCAAATCATTCACAGAGCTTGGTCGTGGGGGAAGAGCAGAAAAAGTGCTTTGAACCTAGCTAGGGAGAACCAAATGCTATCGGGAACCGAGCTGAGGGTACAGAAGAGCAATGTCAAGGTTCTGGAAAGGCTGGGGGTGGAAGACTCGGTGGAAACTGAAGGCGCTTCCTGGATGGCTGTTTGCATGTTTTATTTCCCAGCTTAACTGAGGAGCGCGTAGGAGAGCAAGGCCGGAGGTGTGAGAGGAGTGGGAAATATCATAAGGTATGCTTTGAGGAACCACTGACAGTTGGGCGCAGTTTCAGACTCCAAGGATTCTGAACCAGGAACAGACAAGAAGAAAAGGACGGTCCTTTATGGAATCTGGGGCTCTGACTCAGCAAAAGATCCAGACCCACAAACCTTTGCCTTCTAGCTAGAGGAGAGATAATCTGAAGATTGTTTTCCACTTGCTTTCCAAGAAACAATTAATAAAGAGGCCTGAAGATGGGCAGGTGGCCTGGCCAATGGGGCAGCTAGGTGGGAGAGTCTTAGAAGTGGCAGTGGGTGAAGAGCAGCTGCCATCCCTGAGAAACGGACTCCAGGAAAGGGACTGTAGTCACCGTTCACCATAGGTTAATGGGGAGAGAGAGAGAGAGGGAGAGAGAGAGAGAGAGAGAGAGAGAGAGAGAGAGAGAGAGAGTGTGTGTGTGTGCATCTCACTGAGACGCGGCAGAAAGAAAAGCACTGTAGATCTGGATAAAAACAACTTCCTTCTCTTTTTCTTTCTTTCTATCCTCCTTCTTTCTTTCTTTTTTTTCTATTTTATTTTGGTTTGTAGATGACCCTCAGCAGTGCTCCAGGCTCGCATTCCTGACTCTGAACTCGAAGATCACTCTTGACAGAAGTCAAGGGGTGCCCAAGATTGAACCCATGTCAGCTGCATGCAAGGCGAGCACCTTACCCACTGTACTCTCTCCAGTCCTGCAAAACTTCATTTTCTGCAAGTTGGCAGACGAGACTGGAGGACCCTCATGGCTTCCCCTTCTCCCCTCAAGGTGAAACCTAGAACTGGTGGTGGACCTGCTGCTTGGCCTCCTTCCAGATGCTGACAGTCTGTGGTGGGCGCCGCTAACGTGACACCCTTCCTCTTTCCTCTTAGTCTGTCAATTGAAGGTGATGGCTGCGGCGGTAGTGGCTGCTCTGATCCCCCTGTTTAACTCTATAGTCGGTGACATGTTGGACTACTAGAGATGGCAACATCTGTGGTTTGGCTGCTTTGCTGTGTATGGGATTATGGAGCATGTGGTCCAAGTGCCCCAGAGCGCCATTCATCAAGACTTTGAGGGTCTTGGAATAATACATTACTGACACCTGCTTTAATGAGTGCTTTGAAACATGATTTAATATTCCTGTTACAGGAATTTAATATGATTCTTTCTTTGTATTCATGGGCCTCTTCTTTCTTTTGGAATTCTTCACAGCTGGGGTTTGACGGAAGAAGACCGAAGCAAAGTTGAAATCAAGGGGAAGTGAAATGGAGGGGTTCCAGGGGCAGATTCCCTTCCCAAAAAGCCTTTTCTGAATGTCCATCACGAGAAGACGCTCTTGTTTCCATATCTTCTCTACCTCCTCCTGCAGATGGTGTTGCCCAGATGTTTCGTACCCTCACTTGCCCCTGGTGAGCTGGTCAGCCGACCATTCACTGCAGCACTGACTACTGTCCTGGGCCCTATCTCTGCCTGAGGAGGACGGGTGTGACCAAAGCGGAACCATGAGAAGCAAATGACTATCTACATGCTCGCTGGCTCGTCCTTTGTGACCACACTGTTTTGTTTGGGTTCTTGCTTCACAGCCTTCATCCGTCTCTTCAAAGAGCTTTGAAGAGAGAAAGCTGGGCAGGATGACACACGGGAGGCCTGAGCAACAGCCTTTCCTCCCTCACCAGGAAGGATGCGTTCTTTGAAATGTCGCGTCTGGGATAAACTTCCTCCTACTATCATTCTCTGCTTTAATTCACGTCCAGTAAACATTTACTCTCCTTGTTCATCCTCATAATCAGGCTAAGCTGGTCTAATTGTGAGATGAGGTGCTGAGCTCGGAGAACACCTTAGAGTTCTTCCATACGGCCACTTAATCTTTTTCTCACCAGAAGTCTGTGACTTTGCATTTGCTATGCCCTTTCCTGGAATCTTAACATCAGGAAGAGTTTTCATAGTCCTGGAACAAATAATCACGCATACTCTGGAGGAGCTTGATTGGCTTGTGCTTTGGCCTCCCAGTAGTGGTTGTAAATAAAGAGGAAATGATTGACTTCTGCAGGAAAATCCTCGCATAGTCTTGCCCCAAGTCTCACCACCTCTCTTATATGTGCAGTGAAGATAGAATCAATGTGGACACGGACAATGGGGAGAGGATGAGAAGGGTGGGTGTGGCCAGGGCGGACAAGAGGTTTGGTGGGAGCAGCTCAGGGGGTTTCTCTGTACCCAGAATTTTGCTTGTTCCCAGATCTGACATATTTTTGGAGACACGTTGAAGCCGAGCTCACACTGACTCGTAGATGATGATGATGATGATAACAATGATGATGATGGTAATGATGACGATGACGACAATGACGATTATTGATGATGATGAGTTTAAATTTGGGGATTCACACCCATCAGTGCTCAGGGCTTACTCCTGGATCTGAGCTCAGGGATCACTCCTGCAGTACTCAGGAGACCATATCCAGTGTCAGGATTCTAAACCAAGGTCAGTCACATGCAAGGCAAGCTCCTTAGCTGTCCTATCTGGCCACAACATACAGATTATTAACCATGTTTGGGGTCTCTTTGATGTGTTCTTTGTCAGCAAACACAAAGTAGTTGGACCACATGAAGCTAAAGCTACCCATATGAGAGGGCATATTTGGAGAGTGAGCCCAAAATTAGCCTGAGAAGTGAGCCTAAACTGAACACATGTTTGACCTGTGGGAGGCCCAGTTCCGGGCACCAGGCCAAAGACATATGAAAAATGTTCATCATCACCAATCATCAGAAGAGTCAAAACAACAACGAAATAGCATCTCACACCACAGACACAACACAGCGCATATCCAAAAGAGCAAGAGCAACTAGTGCTAGTGTGGATGCGGGAAAAAGGGGACTCTCATCCACTGTTGGTGGAACTGTCGACTGGTCCAGCCTCTTTGGAAAACAATATGGACATTCCTCTAAAGACTAGAAATTGAGCTCCCATTTGACCCAGACACACTACTCTTGGGAATATACAATGGGAAGCCAAAAACACACAGCAGAAACACCATCTGCACTTTTATTTTCATAGCAGCATAATTCACAATAGCCAGATTCTGGAAACAACCAGAGTGCCCAAGAATTGATGACTGGATAAAGAAACTATGGTACATCTACACAATGGAATACTATGCAGCTGTTAGGGAAAATGAAGTTATGAAATTTGCCTATAAATGGATGGACATGGAGAGGATCATGTTGAGTGAAATTAGCCAGAAGGAAAAAAAGACAGATATAGAATGACTGCATTTGTTTGCATTATATATATCATACTATATATAGTATGATTTTTTATTTTCTATTTATTTAGATGTATAGTATATAGTATACATAGTATATATTTATATATACTATATATAGATATATAGTATATATAAATATATAGTATATATAAATATATATATATATAATATGTGATATATAAATATAATATATTATATATTATAATTTATATATAGTATATGTAAATATACAGCATATATAAATATATACTATCTGTGATATATATACTATATATGCTACATACTGTATATGTTATATACTATATATACACTATATAGTATATAAACTATATAGTATATATGCTATATATATATATATTATGATACTAATATCCAAGGTCAGGCAAAACATGGATCAGGAGGTCTTGTCAAAGGTGGAATCTACCAGAAACATGTGGGAGTCAGGTTAAGTAAGACTGAGAAGGGAACAGTGTGCTAATAATTGTTGAAAGTGATAATACCAGTCTAGAAGTGAGCATTGAATATAAGCAAAAAGATACACATGATAACCTCTAAATGTATGTATTGCAATCCACAGTGTGTAAGAGAAGGAAGAGAGAAAGAGAGAGAGAAAAAGAGAAAGAGAGAAGAGATAAAGAACCTGCCATAGAGGCATGCTAGGGGAAAGGGGAGGGAACCGGGGACGTTGGTGGTGGGAAATGGGCACTGGTGGAGGGATGGGTGCTGGAACACTGATGACGGAAAACCAAACATGAATATCTTTGTAACTGTATATCTCATGGCAGTATAATAAAAAAAATCAAATAAATAAATAAATAGATAGATTAAATAAATAAATAAATAAATTGCCAGATAGCTGATTTGGGAAGTCTAAAAAAAAAAAAGTAAGAAGAAATAAAAATAAAGAAGAAATCAGTGTTCATGGCAGGGGAGGAGCTCGGTGCGAGAACTTCCTCAAACATTCGAATACCCAGGTTTGACCCCCAGCACCAAAAAGTGAAAAGAAAAACGAAAGTATACAAAGTAAGAAGGTGTCAGATGCCGAACACTGCCTGTTGCTTGCCTTCATATGAAGTGTCTAGAAAGGCAAATTTATGGAACCAGACTGCATACAGGTGGTTGAATGTGCCTGGGGTTGAGATAGTGAAAAACTGCACAGAAAAATCTAAGGCCCGCTCTGAAGATAATGGAAATGCTTTCAACCTAGTCTACACGAAGGGCCATACTGTTCTGTAAAATATATTAAAATCACTGAACTGTGTATTTATAATGGATGGATGTTAGGGTACATGTGTTATACCAGGAGAAAGAGTGCTCTTTTCAAAAAAAAAATTGATACAAAAGTCTATTTTAGATCATCAATATACAATTCAAACTAAGCTAAAAAACGTAGCTTAGATTTTTAGTGTTTTATTTAAAATTTCCATAGAATTCAGGAAGTTCTGAAACACAAATTATTATAGGGTTACTTAAGAAAATTTCCTCAGGTTTGAGTCTTAAAAAAATTTTTTTTCTCGTGACCAAAATAGTTTTACCCCATTTGAATCAGAAATTTCTCATACATGTCTTAATGGTCATTTTAAAGAATGCTTTATATAAAGTCCCAGCCTTCCATTATCCTTTCTCTGTCGTCATATCACCTTATTTTATAAAACCCTCAGGCACTTGTTTGGGGCTTAGTAGAGGAGGGGAAGTACTGGATGTTTTGGCTCCTGCAACCTCTATTCAAATGCCCAATAGGCACATGGTCCCTGGAGCACTGCTGGGGGGCCACTCCTGAGCAGGACGGCAGGGGCAGACCCTAAGCACAGCCAGTACAGCCCCAAAATAAAAACGAAAACAGTGCTAGGAGACAGCTCAAGTGGTAGAGCAATCCCCAGCACGGGTGGGGCCTGGGTCTGCCCGCCACGTGTGCCCTCCTCCACTCCCTCCTGGAGAACAGCTGGGCACGGCCCTACTAAAACAAGAATAAAAACACATGCTTTTAAAAGACAACCTGCATGCTCCTACCTTTTGACAATTCCTTTTCCTTTTTAACTCCCCACCTCTCCCTTCCCTCTTGTGGCAAAAACTCTCTTCCAGGTTACAGTCTGAAGCCTTGCCTATGATATGTTGCAAAACGGGTTTCCCTGGTTTGTTGTTTTCCTTCTCGTTTTGGCTTCTTTTCCTGTAGGTGGGCGTTCCTTCTTTTGACAGATGAAGCTGTCCATTTTCTTGGTTTTATATTCTATGGCTTCAGGCTACCATTCCTCCATGGGTCTGACTGGGTCTAAGTTCTGAAACACAGTATACTGAGCACACCATTTTGATGAGTCCGGCTGGTCTGCGGAAACACAAGCACTGCACTTTGGTGAACTCCAGCTCAAGCACAGCAGAAAGGCTTGCTGAGCTGGGTGGCGATGGCCTGGGCCTCTATGGCTTAAGTCCTTTCGGGGTTTTCATTCTGTCGAGAGGTCATAATAAAGGGAAAGCAAGCTCTGGTTCCAGAGAAGTGGACCTATGTCTCATCTAACCCTGCTTTTCCAACTACCTTTCTTAATTATCTATCAATACACCCATTTTGTTCAAATAAAAAAAAATCAAAAGCAAAAACCTGACAGCTTCTAACTTGATGTTAACACTGAAAATTAGTGGATCTGTTTACTTAGAAAAGTAGCAGCCAGAAAAGAGAAAGACAGTTTTAGTCCGCATTTTCACTGCTTTTTGGATTTTGAATATGTGACTGTATACTTTGTCCAAAATGAAAGGTTTTATTTACTTATCTGTTTGTTTATTGGGTCGCACCTGGCAATAATGCTCAGGGGTTACTCCTGGCTGTGCGCTGGGGACCATATGAGATGCCAGGGATCGAACTGGAGTCGGCCTCCTGCAAGACAAATGCCCTACCCACTGTGCTATTGCTTTGGCCCCTTTTTATTGTTTTTGGGACCACACCCATTGGTGCTCTGAGCTTACTCCTGGCTCTCAAGGATCACTTCTGGCAGGCTGGGGTCCACATAGGGAGTGGGGATCAAAGATGCCCCGGCCCCCAAATCAAACACGTTTTTAAACTCCATATCTGGGGCTGGAGCAATAGTACAGCAGGTATGGGGCTTGCTTTGCACTTGGTCGACTAGGTTTCAATTCCCAGCAATCCATATCGATCCCTGTTGATCAAATATCCCATATTGATATTTTGGGACATTTGATCACAGATCAAAAGATGATCTCTGAGCGCAAAGCATTTCTTAAACTTCAAGCACTGCCAGGTGTGGCGCCAAAACCAAAAGGAAAATAATAATAATAAATAATTAAATAAAACTACATTTTAAGTAAAACTTACTGGGGGCATATCAGAGGCCAAATGACCAGAGACAAACTATGTACTGCCTACTCTGGACTGGGAGAAAAAAAAAACTATTTCTTCCCTTCTTTTTGCTCTCAACATAATGGCATCTGTTTCCTGATCGCTAAGCCCCTGCTGCAGTTCCTACCATCAAGTCCACATTCCAACCAGTACAAGAAAGGAGGGAGTGGGGAGAGCACATTCCTGCTGAGAACACATCACAGAAGCCACAGCAGAGAGTCAGAGCTTAGTCACACGCATACGTAAATGCAAGGGAACACAGGGAAGTCTTTAGAAGACATAAGGCTAAACCGTGGGGATTTTATCACTAAGGAGACAGAGATATAAGGAAAAGAATGCACTCCAGGGGCTCCAGGATAGCAATACCAATTATTTCTTAAACTAGGTGATTACAAAACGGTGTTTAATTACTTGCTGTAATCCGTTAACCTTTATTCATTATGTGTATTTCACAACTCAAAATAAACGTTATAGTTGGTGCGGCTGAGTATGGATGAACAAAGACTTATGCTTTTCTACTTTTGCATATAATGGAAAATTTCTACAATAAAAATGTTCAGGCAGGGGCCGGAGTGATAGCCCAGCGGTAGGGCATTTGCCTTGCGTGGCCGGCCCGTGCCGCCCAGGTTCGATCCCGGCATCCTATATGGTCTCCGAGCACCTCCAGGAGTAATTCCTGAGTGCAGAGCCAGGAGAAACCCCTTAGCATTGCCAGGTGTGACCAAAAGGCGCAAAAAATAAAGATAAAAAAATTTTGTTTTCAGGCAAACAAAATTTTTTTGATACCACACATATCAGTGTAAATGAACAAACATGCATTCAGTTTCCTATCACTCTGACACATACTTATTAAAAACCTATCACAAGGCCAGGGCGACAGTACAATGGGCAGGGCACTTGCCCTGAATGTGGCCAACCGGTTTCGATCCCCAGCACCCATATAGTCCCCCCAGCGAGTACTCAGGAGTAGTTTTCTGAGTGCAGAGCCGGGATTAATCCCTGAGCATTGCTGGGTATGACCCAAAAAAGAGATAAAAAAGAAAACACCTACTTCATATTTTAAAAAGCTATCCTATCACTGTCACTGTCTTTCCATTCATCATCGATTTGCTCTAGTGGGCCCCAGTAACATCTCCATATGTCCTGTCTCATGCTAGTAGAGCACAAGGCATCTGCTTACTCCAGGAACATAAAGAGCCTCAATCCATTCGGAATGAGGTCTATAATTGTTACTATCCTAAAAAACTATCCTAAATGTTGTTTATGTACATGCACTATATGTATATGAGAAAAGAAAAGGTTATGCTGCCTTTAATTTTTTTTATAATCTGGCTGAAAATTTAGTGTGGGGATTAAGATGCTTGCCTTGCATGCAGCAAACCCTGGACAAAGAGCTGGGAGTATCTTCCAACCACTACCGGGGGTGGCCTGAAAACCTCCGACAAACTTTTTTAATAACCTAGTTGGGAGCCAAGACTGAAATAGAGCTGTATGACAGTGACCCAAAGAGAAGTCCGACAGATTCCCAAGAAAGTCGAAATAGCACCGCTTCTGAAGAATGAGGTTGCCGTGACCCCGGAGCAACTGTGGCAAAAAATAGCAAGTAGTTAAAAAATAATAATAATAAACGTGCAAGCTCATTTTAAGCAATTACACTTGTTCAGGCTTCTTCCTGCAGCTGTCATTTGTTTCAATATTTAGAACCAAGTTGGATCCAATCTAGCAAAAGAAAAATAAAGGCTGCTGCTCCATTTCCACGCACCAATCTTGTTTTTTGTTGTTACCATTGTTGTGAAGCAAGATAACTTTTAACTAAACGAACCTTGCTTAGAAAAATGTGAGGGGAGAGGAGGAGAGAAGCAGGTGTTCAAGAGACAGCCCTGACTTCGGAGTGGAAAAAGCAAGCAAGCAAAGGAAGACAAGTGTGCTACATATTCAAGGAAGAACAAGAGCCTGGAGAGCAAGTCAACCTGGTTCTTTTATAACTGCATCCAGTTGAGCATGTTAAGGAAGGCCTTTGAGCAAGAAATTTGAGCAAGAAGATGTAAGCCAATAAAAAACTTCTGCAAAAATAAAAATAAATACATACCTAATAGGTGTGATATACGTATTGTACTCATATATATGATGTATATATGTATTGTGTGTATACACATCATATATACATGTATTTATATATATACAAATTTATATATTTTATATACTTCTGCAAAAATAAAAATAAATACATGTTGGAGGACATGTTTAGCTAATCTGGGAGTTTTGTTGTTTTGCTCACTCCCAGCTTAATCTTATTTAAGTCAAGGTTCATTCTAATGAGATCTCTCTTCTATGTAAACACTGCTAGAGGGTGTGGCAGTTACAGAAGTCACCTTGATTGAATAACTTCTGACTTATACATCTACTAAGACTTCTAAGTTTTCTAGATTGGGCACAGCTCCTCTTTATACCCACTGCACCCAGCGTGGGACAGTTAGAATTTACCAGGAGACTACCACCCTGGCTACGCTGAGACTAAAGGAAGACTATAGGAAGGATCATACTAGTTTGCTCTAAGCAGGCGAGTGTGACCCTTTCAGTACACGAGAACAAGATACTCAGAATCACCCTGGTGCAGATAATAATAAGAAGGACATTGTGGGTACCATCTAGATTACATGAAGCTCATAAAGTTAAGATGTATTACTTTATATCAGCCCCCTCTCTCTCCAGTGTTTTACATAAGAGATAATCTCAGGATTAGTCCTTGGTGTAACCTTTGTTTATACCTGCAATAGGGTGTGGCACTACACTCTGTTTAGGGTTCTTTGTTGGCATGACAACCTCCCGATTGGATTACTTTAGTGTATATAAGGGGGGCTGACTTGAGGCCCCTTCACCTTTTACCTTTTACCTTTTGCCTTTTGGTTCCTCAGCCTTCAGCTTTTGGCTCCTGCGGCTTTTGGCCTTTTGCTCTTTGGCCTTTGCTCCTTCTTCTGGGTAGGACTCAGCTCGGGTGAGATCCTCTCTCTTTGGTGGGAGACTTAGGCTCTTTTGTATGGTCTAAGTTCGGACCAGAGCTAAAGTTTGCTCATTATATTGGAGTGCTGTGGAAGAGCTTTTGTACTACTAAAAGCCATTTTTGGAACTGCACTGGACTCGTGAGTTTTCATCTGTTCTCCCGGCGTCCTCGGAGGTAGAAGACAACCTCTGTCCTGACACTGTCGGGGACCCCGCGGCGCTTCCCGACAAATACATACCTAATTAGGTGTGATATATATTATAATCGTATATATGATGTATATATGTATTGTGTGTATACACATCATATATCGTATCATATATATATATATGATGTAAGCTTAAGTATGGGCATCTGCTATCAGCCAGTTCAGGTTTCTTGGTGCCTCGGTGTCCCCCTCTGTAAAATTAGATAATAATAGCATCTACATGCTAGAGATACGGCAGGGTTCATTCTGTTCAAAGGGTCTAGCACAAAGCAAACGCCAATACACGTTCACTGCTGCTATTATCTGACTTTTTCATGACTCTCTGAAAATGAGTTTATTTATTTCACTTCCCCTAGAGTTTATTGGAGTAGAGGTTGTGTTAGAAAAACTAGAAATCTGAATTTTTGTAGGATTTCCTGATTGTTCAAACCATGAGGGGGAAAAAACTACCATGTTAGCTCAGCAAGCTCAATCCAAGGAGTTACCAATCCCCAGTTTAAATTTAACAGCAACCCAAATTTCCCTAAGGGTCACTGCTATGTTCGGTCGTGGGCTCATACACTTGGTTGTGACACTCACCTGGCCCTGGACTCACATGCGAGAGATTACATGCTCTGCTGTGGCACCAAGAAGCCCAAACAGCAGAGCAACTGGGGCTTATGGGTGGCACTGGGGACAAACTTGCAGCCTCATTTTGCAGGGCTGATGCTTTAAGTCACTGAGCCATCTCCAGCCATCTCAATCTAGTATTTGATAGAGGTCTTTGAGAGGCGGGTGAGAGGGGAGTTGTTTGTTTATTTGGTGCCAGGACTCAAACCCAGGCCTCACACACAAGGCAAGAGCTCTACTGCTGGGCTCACCTGGGGTCTCTCGACTTAGATTTTTATGGAAACGTTAGGGGAACCCACAGCATTTTGACAAGTAGCCCTAATTCACAGTCTTAACTTAGAGTTCACTTACATATTATGGTTATATTTGGTTATATTTCTTGATGACAATCTAGTTAATTTTTAATCTCAGGCTCTTTTCTTGCCACCCTCAGATGCTTAGGTCAAGCTTTCCTCCTTCCTAACGCAGTCAGGGCACAACTGTGGTTAAGCACAACTCCCAACAAAGTTCAGACCATCAAGTTGTGGGGTTGTGTCCAAAGCCCTCAGCTCAAACCATGGTGACTAAGTGTTAAACTGTGTGCTGCCAACTGTAGATAGGGCTAGATTAGGGAGCATTCAGTACAAGCAGGAGCAGCCAGGAAGAAATGGCATTGTACACGGACAAAATAACATTTTGGGTTTTTTTTTTTTAATACCACCGAGAGATATACAATTACAAAGATGTTCATGTTTGGGTTTCAGTCATACAGTGTTCCAGCACCCATCCCTCCACTGGTGCCCACTTCCCACTACCAATGTCCCTAATTCCTTCCCCTTTCCCCCTCCCTAGCCTGCCTCTATGGCAGACACTTTCTCTCTCTCTCTCTCTCTCTCTTCTCTCTCTCTCTCTCTCTCTCTCTCTTTCTTCCCTTACACATTGTGACTTGCAATACATACATTTAGAGGTTATCATGTATATCTCTTTGCCTACATTCCATGTTCAGTTCTAGGTGGTATTATCCAGGATATATCAGGCACTGGTAGAACTTTACAAGAAGAAAACAGTCAACCCCATCAAAAAATGGGGAGAAAAAATGAACAGAAACTTCCAAAAAGAAGAAATTTGAATGGCCAAAAGGCATATGAAAAAAAATGCTCATCACTAATCATCAGAGAGATGCAAATCAAAACAACAATGAAATATCATCTCACACCACAGAGACTGACACATATCCAAAGGAGTAAGAACAACAAGTGCTGGTGTGGATACAGGGAGAATGGGACTCTCATCCATTGTTGGTGGGAATGTTGACTGGTACAGTCATTTTAGAAAATAATATGGACAGATATTCCTCCAAGACCTAGAAATTGAGCTTCCATTTGACCCAGGTGTACCACTCCTGGGAATATACCCCTGGGAGGCCAAAAACACACAGCAGAAACACTATATACACTTTATGTTCATAGCAGCACTACTAACAATAGCCAGAATCTGGAAGCAACCAGACGACTGGATAAAGAAACTGTGGTACATCTACACAATAGAATAATATGCAGCAGTTAGGGAAAACGAAGTTATGAAATTTGCCTATAAATGGATGGATATGTGTTGGGTCCCTTTAAGAGATTCAAGAGATATCTTAAAGGGATGGCTAGTACTTCTTAAAGGTATGCTGATATCCCAATTATGGGGACATAAAAGAGTTGGAAAAGCAGTTGAGTGTCAGTAGAGACTGGGTTCTCAGCCTGGCTGGCAGGAGTGAGTTGGAGGAGCAGAGAGCTTGACTGGATAGAGAGTGAGAGGAGCAGAGAGAAGGGTTGGCTGAGCCTGCCTAAGGGCAATGCAAGGAAATAGTTGGAAGAAAGACTAAAGGGAGTTCAGAGCTTCTGGACTGGTTCTGTACCTGATATGTCAGTTAGTCAGCAACACAGCTGAAAACTGACAGACATGGAGAGGATCATAGAGTGAAATTAGCCAGAGGGAAAAGGACACATATAGAACGACTGCATTTATTTGCGGGGTACAAAGTAACATTTTGATCAGCCTTTAAAACACAAGTACTATTCCACTGGCTGGTGGGGGAAAGGATGAGGCTACAGTCAAGGCCAACAGTGCTTAGGACGGAGGCTGCAAAGACAGGACTTGGTAGGTGCCACCAGGGAAAACAGAAAGACATCAAAAAGAGAATGCATTGGGAAACCAGAGAGAAGCCTGCGTAACTCAACAGCTCGTTTTCTTCTCTCTAAAACTAAACCCATGTTTACAATCACCTGTTCTAGTGTTCCTCATCTGTTGGCACTGAAAAGTAAAATCAAACTATATTCCAGGACAAGACCTCAAGTGCATTTATCTATGAATAAGCAACTAGGACATGAATTGGTACATGGTCATTCTAAAAATGTCTCGCAGAAATAGCTGGGAAATAGCTCGCTGATGGAGTATACATCTCACAGCATGAAACCCAAAAAGTTTAACTAGCGACAAAGGAGCACAAGTGTGGTTGAAAGTAAAGGGCCAGGAACAGGATCCAAGAGATGTTCCCTCACCTCCACTAGTTAACCCTGTTGACCTCACAGCTCCTCCTAATATGCGTGATATAAGCTGGCAGGCTCGGACTACAGCTGATGCCAGGGATCAAAGCTGGGTCAGTCACGTGAAGGCAAGCACCCTACGCACTGTACTATCACTCTGGCCCTTGGCAAAACACTTCATCATTTACTACCTACCTTTTTTCTTGACCTTTTCCTAACACCCAAAATAAAATAGGACAAAAAAACCTTTCTTAAGAGTTTACTGGGGCCGGAGCGATAGCCCAGCGGGTAGGGCGTTTGCCTTGCACCGGCCGGCCGGCCTGAGTTCGATCCCGGCATCCCATATGGTCCCCTGAGCACTGCCAGGAGTAATTCCTGAGTGCAGAGCCAGGAGTAACTCCTGAGCATCGCCAGGTGCGACCCAAAAAAGCAAAATAAATAAATAAATAAATAAATAAATAAGTAAATAAATAAATAAATAAATAAATAAATAAATAAATAAATGAAAAATAAAAGAGTTTGCTGGTTTTCTAAAGCCCTTTAACACTCGCATTCCCTTGACTTTAATTCAGTGCCTCACATTTTATTGAATTACTCTGAAAGTCTGACAGACTCGAAAGATAGTTTAAATCTATTCTATAAGGATACACTCCACAGCTAACTTGGATTCTTATGAAAATAAGAAAATGCAGTGACTAATAAAATCATATATATACACCAATTTTTAAAAAAATGATTTGTAATAGTCCTGTTATATAGCTAAACTGATCCTTTATTTTGGAAACAAAACTTTCATTACTGGGAAAGTTTTAACATGGAGCCATGTATTCTATAGGGCCTCGTGGTTCATCAACAAATGCTCGAGTCTTGAGGTGTATCACTGTAACACTGTCTTCCCGTTCATCATCGATTTGCTCGGCGGGCACCAGTAACATCTCCATATGTCCTGTCTCATGCAAGTAGAGCCCAAGGGCACCTGCTTGCTCCAGGAACATAAAGAGCCTCAAACCATTTCATCAGGTGGGAATGAGGTCTATAATTGTTACTGGTATTTGGCATAATAAATACGACACGGGTAGCTTGTCAGGCTCTGCCGTGCGGGTAGCATATTCTTGTAGTCATCTCTAAATCCAGCATTTATTGATGAACCGTGTGGCCGCGTGAGCCGGGCTGTGATAGGCTGGTCTGCTGGGTGGAGTTCTGATGAGGGAGAAGTCCGGATGTGGAAAATGGACGCCCTCATGGAGTGGGGGGGGGGGTCGTCTGGCTTGTTGCAAGGCTCTGATGGGGTGGCGGGCCAGGGCTAGAACATGCCACCCCCCCCGGGTGCCTCGTGAGCAGCTGGGCACAGGGAGAGCCAGTAGCAGCTCTGCATACACAGTGACTAGAAGATTATCCCACCCGCACGGCAAAGCCTAGCAAGCTACCTGTGTCGTATTTGACATGCCAAATACCAGTAACAATTAGAGACCTCATTCCCATGACCTGATGGAATGGTTTGAGGCTCTTTATGTTCCTGGAGTGGGCAGATGCCCTTGGGCTATCTTGCATGTGACAGGACATATTCAGATGTTACTGGTGCCCGCCTAGTAATCGATGATCTATGGAAAGTCAAGTGATCAAGTGAAGTTCATTAGTGTAATCACATCAACCCAGCTGGTTCCAAATAAGTTAACAGAAACAACAGTGAAACTAAACTCATGGCATATGATCAATGAGGAAGGAAACAAAGCAGGTACACCAAAACTCTCCCAACTAAGCTGGTCCAATCTGCAGAGATAGAGCCAAGTAACTGAAGCTTCCTCGAGCCAAAAGAAGTACTTCTATATTCACACTTATCTGGTTTCCTGTCATATAAAAAAAAAACATTATCTAGCCATGGTATATGTGAAGAAAACAGAAATGAAATAAGATCAAAATAACATGAAGTATGTTAAATAATGTTCAAAACATTAAATGCTAAAATTGCATTAATACACATTACTTCACAGCTGGCTTTAAATCTTGATTTATATTGTTTCCTCAAATGACTCTATATGGAAAAATAGGCACTGGTGTCCTTAGTTTTTAATAATTATGCCATGTAAATCTCTCAAAAATCTTGATAATATATTTAGTATAAAACTCTGCACAAGCTTTGCATTGGAGAGTTTTGGACTTAATCCCTGGGTCCCTGGGTCCATATGACACCCCTCAGCAATATCAGGAGTGATCTCCTGAGCACAGAGCCAGAAACAGCCTCCAAGAGTGACCCAAAACAAAACAAACAAAATATATAACATAGAACTAAGTATGGGTTCATTTTTTTCTTGTTTGGTTTTTGGGATTACAACCTAGCAATACTCAGGGCTTACTTTTGGCTCTGTGCTCAGGGATCACATTGGCAGGGCTTGGGGGACCATATGGGATACTAAGGATTAAACCTGGGTTGGCCATGTGCAAAAGCAAGAGCCCTACCTGCTATAGTATAGCTCAAAAAATTTAATTTGAGAAAGTTTCCTAGTGGAATAGACTAAAGTTTTTTGTTGTTATTATTTTGCTTTTTGGGTCACACCTGCAGTGCTCAGGGGTTACTCCTGGCTCTGTACTCAGGAATTACTCCTGGCGGAGCTCATGGGACCATATGGGATGCCGGGATCGAACCCAGGTCGGCCGCAAGCAAGGCAAACGCCCTAAACACTTGTGCTATCACTCCTACCCTGGAATAACTAAATTAGACTGAAATAGACTCCATTTTATCTCGGAGAATCACACTTTGCAATTTTCAGGAGGCAATACATGAAATAAGGACAATGTTTCCATTCAAGATAACACTGTGATGTGACTATTTGGAATGAGTACAGAATGCACTTTTCTCATACATTAGAAATGAGCTATGCTAAACTGATGGGATTAGAGTTCTCCTAACTGCAAAACCAAGATCTTAACAGTCAAAGTGGTCTGCATATTTCTGAATGAATTTAAAAGCCCTCCAACAAACTTCCTTTCCAGCACAGGAAATCCTGCTGGAGTCCCCTTGCAAATGTGCGTCAGACTCACAGTTTTTCATTTTCCAGCCCTTCATAGGCCAAAAGCTCACAGGAAGCTCTTCCTTTTATCCCGCATTAGTCTGTAGGATAAACTTAGGTTGGATGCAAGGTCAGCGTAAACTGAGCTCTGCTTTGTTATCACAATCAAGCGACTGTGCAGAGGAGACCCCACAACTCCAGTCTTCCCTGCCCTTTTCTTGGTGTCTGAATATGCAGCCATCATCGAGTGGGCGCCTTTTCTCTGACCTAGATGCTCCGATTTCTACATTAGCATCTAAAAACTCCTTTGAAAAACATCTTGTCTTCCCATTGTTTATCAATTTGCTTGAGCGGTCACCAGTAACGTCTCCATTGGTTGGGAATGAGGTCCATTATTGTTACTGTTTTTGGCATATTGAATATACCACATGTAGCTTGCCAGGCTCTGCTGTGGCTCTGGGTTCATCCCAGGGGGCCCAGTCTTTTGAAAAACATCGAGGAAAAAAAAAAATCCAAATGCTGTCCTAAATCCAAATGCTAACCAACATGGGGCAGAGCTGCTACTTGCTCTCCCTGTGCCCAGCCGCTCACAAGGAGCCCAGGAGAGATGGCAGGTTCTAGCCCTGGCCCGCCAGCCCAGCAGAGCCTTGCAACAAGCCAGACGACCCCCCACTCCATGAGGGCTTCCATTTTCCACATCTGGACTTCTCTCGTCAGAACTCCACCCAGCAGACCAGCCTATCACAGTCCGGCTCTTGTGGCCGCAAGTGGCCGCGCAGTTCATCATTAAATGCTGGACTTAGAGATGACTGCAGGGAGTATGCTACCTGCACGGCAGAGCCTGGCAAGCTACCTGTGTTGTATTTGATATGCCAAATACCAGTAACAATTATAGACCTCATTCCGGAATGGATTGTGGCTCTTTATGTTCCTGGAGCAAGCAGATGCCCTTGGGCTCTACTAGCATGAGACAGGACATATGGAGATGTTACTGGGGCCTGCTCGAGCAAATCGATGAAAAACGGGAAGACAGTGATACAGGGAACCAACATGAAATCCCTCAGAAAGATTGTATTAGTTAACCATGTTCCCAAATTGAATTGGAGGTGCCGATGACTCCAATTATATACAGGAAAATTCAATGAAATAAAATCGAATGCAAGAAACGTTTGTACCAAATAGAGAAGCACCATGATCTCAATAGGACTTTGGGAACTGATGCTATTTTAAGACCTATCTGAAACAGCAGGCAAGATAAATGGAAGTGGTTACTAAAAGAATTCTGGAGAGCATGTTAAGGAGCTGATGGATTGAAGGATCACTAGATTCCTGTTAGAGGTAAGATGATCATTTCCATTCACAAGCTGCACAGAGCTCACTTATAACAACGCAAAAATCCTTTTGTTCCAAACAAGAAAGTCATCAAAATAATGCACTAAGTGGGGGAGTCAGCAAACTGCTACACGGACATGATTCTGCTTAGATTACTCCAGTGGCCTTGGCATTTACGGCTGTTGGCTCCTTAAATTGGCCACATATGTTGTTTTGGAGCACGTCAGCCCAATTCCCCAAAATTATCGTTCCGTATTTATTCCTATAGAAACAACACCACAACCACACTTAAGTTCTAGTAAGAGGTTGTACAGGCTTCTTTTCTTTAGAGACAGGGAACACGGTCCTGTCAAAATGGGTAATTCAAGGACGCCACTGACAACACAAAAGTCAGTGACTCAAGCTCGGGATTCCTGCCTCAACATTTGCTGAGCTCTGATTGACATCCATGGAATAAAGCGAAGTTCTGCCAATCCGTCCACTTGAACTACTTCTCTCCAAAGTAGCACGAATGCCACCACGCTGTTTCTTGACGTAAATGAGGCCAATCAAATCCACTAGAAAGTATTTTCTGTCTGTGGTCACAGAACCAAGCTCCCCAAAGTTTTCTGATCACAGAGTGTTCTTTTCAACAATGACAACTTACAGAGAAATTGCTAATTTTAGGCACGAGTATATCACTGTATCTCTGCAACAACTATCAGGCATATATACCTTTTTTGTTCCTCCACCCCTGCACCGATGGTTATACTTGCCAAAGCCAGGGGGTGGCTAAGCAGCAGAGCAAACGTCTGTTTCCTAGGCCACAGTACTCACTGTGGCACTAAGCCTTATTTAAAAATGGGATAAGTGAACAGCAAACCCAAGGGAGAAGTTCGGAAGAGGACAATGGCAAGTCTGGCTATTAAACGAGGCATAAGACCCCAGTGGCATTTCCATGACACAGGATCCGTATTTTTGAAAGAGATGGTGGTCTTTCTCCAGGTTTCCACACAGAGTTCCTACAACCTCTGGGATTTCTGCAGTGATAAGAGCAATGAAAGTCTTTTGTTATTCACAATAAACTTACAGCCACACCTGAGTTTCTGTTAATGCTGTAACTTCTGCACAGACCCTAAGGTTCGAACTGTTCATCAGAGGAACTAATCTTGTGATTAGGCTTGGAACTTCCACCACCCCTTACAGGAGCTGAAGAGACTGGAGGTCAAATCTTCCACCACGGATCACCAACACCTTCATCAAGTAGGCCTTGGTATTGAAGCCTCCATAAGAATCAAGAAGGAGTAGTTTCCAGAGCTTCTGGGTTGGTGGAACATGAAGATGCAGGGATCACAGTGCCCTGGACCACAGTGCCTTGGAGAGTGCACAAAACAGCCACCCCTGTCCCCTACTTTGCCCTACGCATCTCTTTTATCTAGCTGCTCCTGAGTTCCTGTGATCTAAGAAACTCTTTCCTGAGTTCTGTGTGTCACTCCAGCAAATAGTTAAACAGTCTCAGGAATGCCTGGACAAATAACAGCAAATAGCTAAACCTACAGTCTCAGGAATATTTATACCCAATCAGTCTGAAGTCCAGGTGATAACGTGGGCTTGCAATTGACCTCACCTGTTGCTTTGTTGGGGGCCACGCCTGGTGGTGCCCAATGTGTTATTATCCCTACTTGGTGCTTGGTGGTTGCTCTTGGCATATGGTGATGAGGCAGGATTGAACCCAGACCTCCTGATTACAGAACATGTTCCTCAGCCTGTTGGGTGACATCTTAGCCAGTAGACTATGTCTTTATCGCTAGGTACACAGAGTTAGGATTGGGATAAAGTGTAGCTGCTGTCTGAAAACTACTTGTCGTGGGAAAAATCTCAGCACATTTGAAGTACAAAAGGACTAAAATCCAAGTGTGAAAGAGGGGAAAAATGAAAATTCTCTTTTATACTGTTGTAAAAAGTTGACATCAGGAGGCATTTTTAAAGTGAAGCTAAATAGCCATGACCCAAATAAAAATCATATTATCTGTTGGGACTCTGTGATTTATAAAAATACATATTTTGGTCATTCAGATGACCAAATGCCTAGGAATTTTTTAAGTTGTGGAAGCACCTATATGTTTATAAGAACCAACTTTGTGATAAATAGACTGGAGCTTTCAGGCACACTGCCAGTGCTAGGGAAGTGGAGAGGGGCTGAAAATTGAGCTCAATTTCCAGTGGCCACTAATTTAATCAATTATGCCAATGTGATGAAGTTTCCATAACAACGTAGAGGAGGAGGGCTAGAGATTCCACGTAAGCAAAATGGGGTGGGGAACAGGGAAGCTCTTACCTCTCTCCCCATGCTCAGCCCTCCATCGCTCGCCCACCTTGCTGTACCTGACGCATAGCCAAGGTAATAAATCAGGAATCTAGGGAGTTAATGGTTTTCCTGAGTCCTAAGAGCTACTCTGACACATTAACCAAGTCTAAGGAGGGGTCATGGGAACATACAATGTGTAGCCTATCAGTCATAAGTGCAGGTAAGAGCCTGGGCTTTCGGTTGGCTTTCTGGAAAGGATCATCTTGAGCAATGAACCCTTTCCCCTGGAATCTGAGGCTATCTCTGGGTAGATAGCTCCCAAGGAGCTGGATTCCCAGACACCCTACTGATGTTGCAGCAGGAATTTGTTGACTGGGGAGTCCTCCACAGGCTTGCTTAGATAAAGTGAAAGACCTTTGGACAGGCCAAAAGCAATAGCAACAAGCAATCAATGGAGAAGTGACCTGGACCATAGCCCCTCACGACTATGGACCTTTCCTCCAGGAGAGATCAGTAAACAATTACATACAGTTAAGCTGTTGACACTTATCTACTCATTTCTTTAACCTCTTACCTCACTTCCTCTTTTTTCCATAAACACCTCCAACTGCAGGGCCAGAGCCAACTGAGAGAGCTGGAGTGCAGAATCAGCATGCAGGAGCTCTGGGTATGTGATCCCCAAGCAGAGTCAGGAGTGATCCTTAAGAACTGACCAGAGATGCAGCCTTTATGGAAAACAATATGGACATTCCTCCAAAGACTAGACATGGAGCTCCCATTTGACCCAGCCATACCACTCTTGGGAATATACCCTGGGAAGCGAATAAACACACAGCAAAAACACCATCTGCACCTTTATTTTCATAGCAGCACTATTCACAATAGCTAGGATCTGGAAACAACCAGAGTGAATAAAGAAACTTTGGCATATCTACACAATGGAATACTATGCAGCTGTTAGGAAAAATAAAGTTATGAAATTTACCTATAAATGGATGGACATGGAGAGGATCATGTTGAGTGAAATTAGCCAGAAGGAAAAAGACAGATATAGAATGACTGCATTTATTTGCATGACATAAATATATACACATATTATGATACCAATATCCAAGGTCAGGTGAAACATGGATCAGGAGGTCTTATCAAAGGTGAAAATTACACAAACGTGTGGGAGTCAGAGGTTAGGTAAGACAGAGAAGGGAACAGAGTGCTAATAATTATCGAAAGTGCTAATACCAACCTAAAACTGAGCATTAAATATAGGCAGAAAGATACACATGATAACCTCTAAATGCATGTATTGCAATCCACAATGTGTAAGAGAAGGAAGAGAGAGAGAGAGAGAGAAAGAAAGAGAGAGAAAATAGATAAAGAACCATAGACGCAGGCTAGGGGAGGAGGGAGGGAATCGGAACATGGTGGTGGGAAATGGGCACTGGTGGAGGGATGGGTGCTGGAACACTGTAAGACGTAACCCAAATACAAACATCTTTGTAACTGTATATCTCACGGTGGTATAATAAAAATATTAAATTAAAAAAAAAGAACTGACCAGAGAGGGGCCGGAGGCTTAATACAGTGGGGAGGGCATTTGCCTTGCACACGGCCTACCTGGGTTCGATCCCCAGAATCCCATGTGGTCCCCTGAGCACCGCCAGGAGTAATTCCTTGAGTGCAGGGGCAGAAATAACCCCTTCTTGCAACAGTACTGCCGGTGTGATCCTCCACCCAAAAAAGCAAAAAACTTTTAAAAAAACTAACCCAAGAGTAGCACTGCCGTATGTGGTCCAAAACCAAAGCACACCAGAGGAAAACAAAACCAGAAACTTCAAGGAGCATATTTGAGTTTTTATCGGAATTTTTGTGCCAAAACATCAATTATGTTTGATCCCAAATAAACACATCTTTTTTTCCTTCATTTTTTTTTTTTGGGTCATACCCGGCAATGCTCAGGGGTTACTCTGGCTCCTGCACTCAGGAATTACTCCTGACGGTGCTCGGGGACCATATGGGATGCCGAGGATCGAGGTTGACTGCACGCAAGGCAACGCCCTACCCGCTGTGCTATTGCTCCGGCCTCACACCTTGTCTTTAGAGAACTTGTGAATGTGTTAGTGGTCATTTCTGTACTAGACAGCTCCAGACTAATGTCTGCATACAAAAGGCTTCCAACATGCTTACTGAGCATGCACTGGAGACCTGACAACTCCCTCATGGGATAAACAAATGATCAGACGCCAAAGGCTCCATCCTGGACCGAACACAAACTTTTTTTTATTAGGCTGTCACACCTTATCTTAAGCATCCGCGTGCCTTGAACACGGTGCTCAATAAATGTTTTCTAAACAAATGAAAGCTCTTCTCTGCAAATGTCAGACACATTCTCTCTCTCTCTCTTTCTCTCTCTCTCTAACCGTAGAACAGCATAAGATATAACTTCAGTCCCAATGTTCCAATGAGTATTATAAAGCAACGAAATGTTCAGAGCTAATGTAAGTGAAAACAGCAAAGGGACACAGAGAATGTTTCCAAGGTCACATAGGGAGTGATGAGGCAAGTCAGTTTTCTCTTCCACATAACTAAGTGACTTGGCCTTTGGACTCCTAGTTATTTCCAGCTGTCAAATCCTGTCATATACGTCACAGGCCCCTGAAACCGTTTTCTATTTAATAACTGTTGCTGAGTTCAGCCTACAAGAATAAAATCCGATCTAGAGCCTTATTTTATTCTTCTCCCTGAAACCTTGTGGAGTTATTAACACAGAAAAGTACATTTTTATCTCTTCTTAACCAGAGCTGTTCCCCAATAGACAATGGCCTGACACCCTCCACACAGGGCCTGGGTTTCTGAGGATGGCTCAGCACTGCTCCATCTTCCCTTTCCTTATTTGTTTATTTCAGCTTGAAATAAAAGCTTTCAGCAGTAAGCGCTTCCAAAATGGCAGTCTGCTTTTATTTGACATAGACAACTCGGTATTTTCCAATAAACAAAACAATAGCTTCTGGGAGTGGGCAGGAAAAGCAACATAATTACAGTCCAAATTACTATTGCAGGAAAAAAAAACCCGTTGGGAGTGGGGGTTCACTCAGTAATGGCGTGGCTGCAGAGCACAGAACTCCAAAGGTCCTAAGTCCATACTTGGGCTTACCAGGCTACTCATCTACCTGTCTATGGCACGGAACAGGCCAGCTCAAACTCTGATGGCTGGAAACCAAGGCAAATAATGGGCCATAGCAAACACCTTCAAAGCCTCAGCACCACCTAGGTTAATAATATATAATTGCTACGATTCCTTTTAGCACTGTACTTTTAATTAAATGTGCTACAGTCTCTACCTACCGAACATATTTTCAACCACAGCCAGCCATTTTGCACTCTGACAAGAGGCCTCATTAAAAGAAATTTTTAAAAAAAAATGCTTCTCAGTAGCATTTTAAGAGAGAACCAGCTCACCCTCAAAGATAGGATTCAAAGAACAAGCTTTAAGGAGCTACACAAAACAGTTACCATGGTTTTTGTAGATCCGAAAATATAAACCTTCCATATTGTGTGCTGTGCAAGAAGGGGAAATTACTACAAAAGAATAAGGAGAGTGTTGAGGACCTCATGCCTGGCTTGAGGCTGACCCCAGTTCAATGGCTGGCACTGCATGTGGTCTCCCAGCACCTCCAGGAGTAATGCCTGAGAAAGAGGCAGATAATCACTGCAGGGTGCGGCTCAAGAAAAATAAAAAAGTGCACAAAAGAATATGGAAAGGAAAAATTAGAGAAACACCGTACTATCCTATTCAAAAATGCATGGCCCAAATATTCCATTCCTGACATCACTGTCACTGTCTGTCTTCCCGTTCATCATCGATTTGCTCGAGCGGGCCCCAGTAACATCTCCATATGTCCTGTCTCATGCTAGTAGAGCCCAAGGACATCTGCTTGCTCCAGGAACATAAAGAGCCTCAATACTTTCCAGAATGAGGTCTATAATTGTTACTGGTATTTGGCATATCAAATACAACACGGGTAGCTTGCCAGGCTCTGCCATGCAGGTAGCATACTCTTGTAGTCATCTCTAAGTCCAGCATTTAATGATGAACCGCACGGCCGCAAGTGGCCAGGCTGTGATAGGCTGGTCTGCTGGGTGGAGTTCTGAGGAGAGAGAAGTCCAGATGTGGAAAATGGAGGCCCTCATGGAGTGGGGGGTGTCATCTGGCTTGTTGCAAGGCTCTGCTGGGGTGGCGGGCCAGGGCTAGAACCCGCCATCCCTCCTGGGCACCTCGTGAGCAGCTGGGCACAGGGAGGCAAGTAGCAGCTCTGCCCCATGTCTGTGAGTCTCTGACATTCCTGACATAGAGACAGAAAAGTGAGAGGTAAACATTTTGATTCAATAGCACGGCTTAGGGGCCGGAGCGATAGCCCAGGGAGTAGTGCATTTGCTTTGCGCGTGGCCAGCCTGTGCAGGCCCGGGTTCGATCCCCGGCATCCCATATGGTCCCCGAGCAACGCCAGGAGTAATTCCTGAGTGCAGAGCCAGGAGTAACCTCTTGAGTATCACCGGGTGTGACCCCTCCCAAAAAAAAAACAAGCATGGCTTAATCTGCCTAGGATATTTTTCAGTAATTTTCATAACAAAATATTGTGAATAATGATGTGTTTTATATTTTATGACTTCATTTTTAGGGGGCTTGAGATTAGAGCATATATTACATATGGTACTTACCATCAAATGTGACAGTAACCACCAAATAAACTAAAAGCTAAACATTCCTTAAACAGTCGACTCTATAGTTCAAGGCTGGGATAGATAGTTGCCTTTCATATTACGCTTATTTTGTTCTGTTTTATTTTTAAATTATAGCATACAGTATTGTAATTACAGGGTAGGGGTTTGTTTTTGTTTTAGTTATAAGTCTGAATTTGGGGGAAAACTTGACAGCAGAATTTCTGGAATAATTTTCCCTTACAATCTTCAGAGTTACAGCAGAATTTTTTTGAGTTGTGTGTGTGTGTGGGGGGTGAATGCAGATTATACTCACATGCTTCAAATGTTAGCAACCCATCAAAGCTTTCAATTTGTTCGATTAAATATTCCTCTAATCAGCCCACAGGAAGGGGGTTTTTCTAGATGCTAGGTATCTGATGATCATCTGATTATGAGGATCCCATCAACTGTCAGCTCACAAGCTTTCAAGTAGATAAACAAGGAACAGATACAAAAGTTTTTCATATGAGAATTATGAGCTCTGTGGGAGTTAGGAAAAAAAAGTTAGAAACTGCCAAAGGGGAGTCTTGATGGATGGATGGAGGCAAGGATGGAGCTTGCTTTGCTCCTGGCCAACCCAGATTTGATCCCCAGCATCCAATATCATCCCCTGAGGCCCTGCCAGAGTGATCCCTGAGCTGAGAAGCAGGAGGAAGCCCTGAGCACTGCTGGGAGTGGCCCAAATACCCAGCAAACACCCAAGGGGCTGGAAAGACAGTACCAGTAGGATGAAGCCACTTACCCTGGATGCGGCCGCCCTGGTTGGAGTCCCACCACTACACGCTTCCCAAGCAACTCCTCAAGAGCTCCTTGAGCACAGGCCAGCAGTATTAGACGGTACTGTCTACCTGCCCTTAAAAGTGTCTGAAATCAGCAGTGTGCAGTAAGCCAGCCTCCCACCTCCCAGGGTGGGAGAAGGCAGAGCTTCCTCCAGAAAAGGCCAGAGAAGTTTGGGAGGACCCCACGCCAATGGGGCTGAAAGGTTTGCTGACAATGCAAACAACTTCACCATCAATTTATGATGAATGCAATCAATTTTCCCAAGGGCCCTGCGGAGCGGGACCCCAAAGGGGCGAAAGCTGCACGGGGCGGAGAGATTGAGCAGTGCCGCAGACCTGCTGGAAACCAGGCCTATGCCAGGCTGGACAGGGCTGGGCCTGCGAGTGTCACCCGCGCTGGGTCTGGGCTCCCTCTCTGCATCCCTCTGGCTGCTGGGCAAGGCCACACCTCCAGCTAAACACTGCCCACACCACCCTACTACGAACAGCTGCAGTTTAAAAACAAAAACCAAAGCTACACAGGTATTTTAATTAACATGGATTTTTGTCCTGCTGTGACAGTCAGAACATCTGCAAGTGGCCACATGGAGTCGGTGGCATGAAGATAAAAGACACTTCAGAAACATCGGCTGACAGGCACCTGCACCCCCTGGCCGGATTACTCTCCCTGCCCTCTGCCGACATTGGCTGCTAAAGAAAGTAGCCTGATTCTTTAAATAAGCCATGCTTAGACTGAGGGGCCAGTACAGAGATGAGGGCACGTGTCCTACCTGGGTCTGACCCCACCACCACATGAGCCGCTGGGGATCACACGGTGTGATCTCTGGTCATCCCGACACCACACACCACAAGGCCTCGCAGCCCAGGGAGTCGAGGACATCCAGGAGCGGCCCCTGAGCACTGCCAGGCACCACTCTCCTCCTGTCGCACGGAAGCAGCACTGACTTGGGTTTCAGGGGAGGGGCCATCTGAGATAAGCTTGTTCCTCTCCCCGTCCTCTGGAGCACGTCCCAGACCTTGGATGACCCCAGCAATACCCGCAGACTGGAGAACCATAACAAATGTGAACTTGAGGACATTTGTAAAAGAGATGGAAAAGAGAAAAGCTGCCACCATTACATTAGAAGGACCACGTCCACGGGAAAAACAAGATAAAGTCAATAAATGATGAGCTCGTAAGAAACACGTCAATTCCGCCACCGCAGGGCAAGAGCCCGTGGTACTGAGAATGTCAGTTCCCTGGAACTAAGGTCTGCAGAGCTTGCCCTGTCCATTCGGCAAATATGTGTGAACCCAGCCCCTGTGTCTGGCACAGATGCGAGGCTGAGCCAGATACAAGCACTGGGCCAGACACGGGCAGGTGTCCCTGGTTTCAGTCTGGTTCCGTCTGGTTGTTAGCTGTGCTCCTCCCTACCCTACCCTCTCAAGCCCAAACAACAAACATCTTGAAAAGAGAGAGAGAGGAAGCTCTTGAAGGCCACTGAATTTTCTCCTATTGCTCTGCAGTAAATCTCTGAAAAGTGGCATTACATGGGGGTGAGGGGTGGGGAGAGTGATGGCTAGGAGGAGCTCCTGTTTATTCCAGGGCTTACTCACGGGAGGCTCCTGGTGATGCTCAGGGGACAGTATGTGGTGCGGGATGAACTGAGATCAGCCAAATACAAATGTCTTAAGGTCTACACTGTCACTCAGGCCCTCGGAGTTTCTGTTTCAGGTCAGTAGAGGCTCCTACTGGGTCTCATTATTTGACCAGACAATTTACATAGCTTACAGCTTTCAAGTCAGCTGGAGCGGGGACGGAGGGTTAGAGCAAGAGGGTGGTGATGAGTCCTGGTCTCTGTCTGGAAAGAGTTTAAAGCTCTGCTAAGTGGGGAGAGCTTTGCAGGGCAACCCCGGCTGTGTCCCAATGACTCTGTCCCTAGCTCCCTCTCCCCCTCATTCCTTTGTTCCTACAAACACAAACAACAGCAGTGAGTACCCACTTTGTGCCTGCGGGCCCTGGACATTTGAGCACAGGTCTGTGGAGGGCACAGGAAGACAGTCACTCTGCTCCCAAGGGGAAGAGTGTTCCCGGGAGGGGGCTGAGGCATGTGCCAAGGACACAGAGGCTGCCAGCCACCAACAGTGCGATTAAAGAACTAAAGAGAGATGGAGAGAACGGACAAGGTGTAGGCACTGGCTTTGTGTGAAGCTGACCTCGGCTGAACAGGACCAGGAATGGTCCACAGCCCTCCTGAGAAATGCTTGTGAAACCCCCAAAGTATTTCATGGGAGGGTCAGAAAGAGCTCCAAGAGCAGAGTACACGCGTTGCATATGGGAGATCCTGGCTGATTCCTCACAACTGCACACGGTTCCCTGAGTACAGAACCAGGAACAGTCTATCAGCACAGCCAGATGTGCTCCAAAAAAGCTGAGAGAGGAACAGGAGGGGGTGGACGAGCTGAGGGTGCGCTTTGCTCAAACCGGCCCTGCCTCCCGTCATCCCTTGTTATTGAGCATGCTGGCTTCTGGGAAGACTCACACCACCTCCACCAGCCCTGCTGGCCACAAGGAGTGCAGGAGGCTCTGCGTCAGCCTGGGGTACTGTGGGGAGGGTCCCAGGCCACCGGAAGCTGTGTCTGACTGTAGCCTGTGGAGCTGCACATCTCGGCACAGCTCCCTGACAATGTGAGCTAAAGCTCAGGCACGCCGGGTGCCCACGGAGACAGCGACGTGGCCTGGGCAGCCAGATGCCCGTTCTCTCGGCAGACAGCTCGGTCTGAAAACAATACAGAGCTTTTTGTGCCATTAGAGGCTCCGCACTAGCTCTGGTGAAATGTAAAGCTGTCTACAAGTTTCCCCACCTACCCCGAACTAGGATAAGATAAAAGCCCAGAAGTGCCCGATATCTTGGACCTTTTAACACTTGCCACCCACACAGCAAGCCTGGCAAGCTGCTCATGTTGTATTTGATATGCCAAGTACCAGTAACATTTATATTAGGTCATTCCCATGACCTAATATAATGGTTTCAGGCTCTTTATGTTCCTGGAGCAAGTGGATGCCTTTTGGGTTCTACTAGCATGAGACAGGACATATGGAGATATTACTGGTGCCCACTCTAGCAAATAGATGATTAACGGGAAGATAGTGATAGTGAAAGTGATAATTTTATTTACAAAATCTGATGTATGCCACCTGCATGGCAAGCCTGGCAAGCTGCCCTGTTTTATTTGATATGCCAAATACCAGTAACAATTACATTAGTTTATTCCCATGAGCTAATATGATGGTTTGAGGCTCTTTATGTTCCTGGAGCCAATAGATGCCCTTGGACTCTACTAGCATGAGACAGGACATATGGAGATATTACTGGTGCCCGCTCTAGCAAATAGATGATCAACGGGAGGATAGTGATAGTGAAGGTTAACACTGCGATTGGTGGATCTTTTGCTTGAGTGCAACTTCGGAAAAAAAACTCTCCAAGTTTAAAACACGATGAGCCGACTAAACCACAGGATCCTGTGACTCAGGTGGGCAATACTACAGTCAGCGTCAGGCTGATAAGGCGGTGGGATCCTCAGGAGCTGCCTACCAAGCTCTCTTAGAAGCCTTGGAGGAGTCTGAGACTAGAGCAATGTGTGGCAAAGGCACGGGCTGGCATCTGCTGCCCCAGGGGAAGCGGAAAGGTGAGCACTTGCAGTATCATGGGGAGCCCAAATCCACAATCTCTCCAGAGACGCCTCCAGGCCTGGGGCTGCTGTTGCAAAGTTCCATGTGTATTTCAACACCCAGAAGGAAAGCAAAACAAAACAAAGAAAACCCCTGCAACTCAACACCACACCACATTTCTAGCATAAAAGACACAGACTTGTCTGATCATCTTGGGGGGGGGGGGGAGGAGGTTGGCGGAGGGAAAGAGAGAAAGAGTCAGAGAGAAAGAGAGAGGGGGGCATATTCCTCAGACACTCCCACACATAAGGTCTCCCCAACCTCGAGGTCACCATGTGCTGCCAAGAGACACCCCTGAACATAGAGCTAAGGGCCCTGAGCACTGCTGGGTGTGGCCCCGAAACAAAAGGAAAAGGTCTTTCAGCAGGTTGAGCATGCACAGGAAGGTGCAGTTTATATGGTTCCTGAGCTCACCAGGAGCGAGCCCTGAAGGCAGAGTAAGCCCTGAGCACTGCTGGGTATGGTCTGAAAACAAAGAATATTTTTATTATGTAGGTATGAATGTATTTATGGGGGGTTTTTTTGAGGGGGTCACACCCGGCAAAGCTCAGGGTTGCTCCTGTCTCTGCACTCAGGAATTAACTCCTGCTGGTGCCCAGGGACCATATGGGATGTGGCACGCAAGGCAAATGCCTTACCGGCTGTGCCATTGCTCCGGCCCCAGAACATTTATTTTTTAAGCAAAAGCAAATAGTGTTTCATTCTGGAAGTTCGAGAGCTTTTCCAATGAGATATTTGAAATTTACCATATGGAATCTTGAAGTGCAAACAGGCACCCAGGTTTCCTTCCAATTTCAGGTTCAAGGCTTGCCTTGTTAAAGTCAAGAAAAAAGCTTGGGGCAAAGCCTGCGACGGACAGGAGCAGGTCTGAGTGTCACCAAGGAAGTACTTCCGTTTACGTAGATGGATGCAATCCCAGCACTCTCTGACCTGTCTTTCATCCTGCTTTGGGAGCTTCGTGAACAGAAGAATTTCAGAGATCAATGAAAAAGGTCCCTCTTGGCTTCTTTCATTTGCTGCACTCACTATTTTGTCTTTATATTTGGATTTTATCATTTTGAGTATAATGTGTCTTGGAGTTCTTTAAATTCAGTCTATTTTTATTGGAATTCTTTGGGCCTTGTAAACAGCTGACCCAGGTTTGATTCCAGGCATCCCATGTGGTCCCCTGAGCACGACCAAGAGAAATTCCTGAGTGCAGAGCCAGGAGCAACCCCTGAGCATCGCCAGGTGTGGCCCAAAAACAAACAAAAATATGTAAATACTATAGAGACCAAGGAGACAGTTCTGGGGTTAAGATGTTAGTCTGCATGTGACACATACAAGTCCTCAGCAATTTATAAGGCCCCCCCCAAAGCACTGCCAACAGTAATTGAGCACTGAGCCAAGAATAGTCCCAGAGCACTGCCAGGATTTGGGGACCCAATCCCTCTCCCCAAATGTTGACACTACTAGGTGCTTACCTGAATTATTGCATTTCATCTTCATAATAACCTATGCCTTGGTACTATTATTACCCTCATTTTACAGGAAAGTGAGGCTCAAAGAGCTTAAGTAATTTGAACAAGATCCTAGAGTTTGGGCGACAATGAAAACATCCTAATTCAAAGTCAGATGCAGTCCCATGCTATTAACTTTTTCGGTTCCTCAAATCAGGTGCAACCACCAAACACCTAAGCTAAGGATGCAGGAATGTGGCTCCTGGTAGAAGGTCCGCCTTGCAGATAACCTCAACTCCAAAAAAGGAACAAAAGAGGAAGAAACCCTTATCAAGGCCCAGGGCTAGCTCAAAGGGCCGAGAATATGCTCTGCATGTGAGAGACCCAAGTTCGTCCTGGGCACTGCATAGTACCTGGTCACCACTGGGACTGACACAAGCACACAGTTCTGAGTAGTTCCCAGCACTACCTGGTGGGACTAAAAACAACAAAATCAAATCCATTATTATATGCTTTGTATTTCTGGAGAGATCTTTTGATTGGAGAGAGTGGTTGGGGTTACACGGGGCTATTCCTGGCTCTGTGCTTGAGTCACGCCCAGCAGTGCTTGGGAGAACCACAGATGCAGTGCCAGGATCTAACCAGGGTCAGCTGCATGCAAAGCAAGTGCATCTTGTCCTACACACTATTTTCTCTTCCCCTTCACAAGCTCTTACTTTATTTTTCATAAAATAACTGTTATCAGCGTCTGGAAAGACAGAAGAGCAGATTAGGGTAGTTGCCTTCCAAGCAGCCAACAAGGGCTCAGTCCCTGGTATCCCATATGGCCCCCGAAGCACCGCCAAAAGAATACTGCCTGCATGCAGAGCCAGGTACAGCCCCAGAGCATCAAAGATGTGGCCCCAAAACAAACAAACAAAAAATAACCTGTTACAATGCAAATGCAACCGATACCATTTTTCTATGCTCATCATACAGTGATAATATCCTATACATGTATCATAAAATATTCACTAGTGTGCCACCGTCATGAAGCAGAAACCCGTAATTTCGCAGGCCAGCATTCTGACAGTCCACTCTGGCCGTCTTTCCACACACGATGTACACTCCAGAAAATTTACTATCTCTCATCTCAAGAGTTGAATGTCACTGAATTTCAACGCGGGCACAGCGTGAACCGGATGAGATCCAGAGTCAACGTGACAGCTCTGAGGTGGTAGAACTGTTGTTGGCTGCTTTCCCATAATACCACACCACCATTCCCTCAAAGGATGAGGGAGGAACAAAAGCCAGTCTCCCCAATAGACGGTGCGTGTGCTTGAGGACACCTTGCGAGTGATGAGCAGCTCCAGAGACACCCCCTCTCCAGCTCGCCCCTCCTGACCTGCTTACAGTTCTAAGAGGTGACCGCGGCAAAGTGAAGAGCTTGCAGATAAGTGCGAGGCCTGGGCAGGATCACCCGCTCCTTCATTCACACATCAGTACACTTTAAGGCAGAGCTCCTGCGTGCTGGAGCCAGGAAACCAGAAAGAAAAACAAAAAGTGTCTATGCTTGTGAAGCTCACAGCTCTGTGGGAATCGAAAAGAGCACATTAGAGGGTGGGCTTTACTTTTATTTCTTTATCCTTTTTATTAATTATACCACTGTGAGACAGACAATTATAAAGCTGTTGATGACTGAGTTTCGATCATAAAATGTTCCACCACCCATCCCTCCACCTGTGCACATTTCCCAGCACCAATGTCCCCGCTTTCCCTGCCCTGTCCCACAACCTGCCTCTACGGCAAGCACTTTTCCTCTTTTAAAGGTGGGCTTTAATAGAGGTAAGAGGAGGCTATCAGATCACAGAGGCTGGAGGGGAAAGTGAGGACAGGCACTCCCTACATCCAAGCACTAAGGACTGGCTCTGGATGCCCTGTGGATAGGGTCGCTAGGTCACTTGGCCTGGAACAAATCAAAGTCTATTTCCTTAGGAGTTTCTCCACTTCCCTCATGCCCAGCATCCAGCACAGGCACTCAGGGTCGGGTAAGTCACTCCCACTGGCACTTGGTGACTGTGTTTTAAAAAAGGGGGAGACTCGGTCCTAGCTCTATACTCAGGGAGCACTCTATACTCAGGGAGCACTCTATACTCAGGGAGCACTCTATACTCAGGGAGCACTCTTGGCAGTGCTTGGGGACCACAACAGGAGGGCAGGGAGAACTTTCTGTCTTATAACACAGAAAGTTTAAGAGGCACTGTTCAAAGTTTGAACACATTCAAAAGTTTGAATGTGTAAGTACAGCGCAGTGCATTTCCCTTTTCCAGAAACAACAACAAAAAAAATCAAATCAAAATTAACAATAGGTTTTTATTTTAAAGCAAGTAGTCTTCAAGACAAGAGTCCCACTCTAGGGCCAAAGAGATAGTACAAGGGGCAGGGTGCGTGCCTTCACATAGCTGGCCAAGATTCTCTTCCTGATACCCCAGATAGTTCCCTGAGCACTGCCAGAGTTTATCTCTGAGCATGGAGCTAGGAGTAAGCACAGACAGCATTGCCCAATACGGTAAAAAAAAAAAAAAAAATTCTCATTCATTTTTTTTAAGAACAAGTTTATTGGTTTGTTTTTTTCCAGACACCGAGTCCCACACTCCAAGTGCAAGGACTCATTTGACCCAATGAGACCAGAGCTGCCCTTATTTCACCAACTAGGGAAACGGGATCCAAAGAATGCCATATATCCTATCAGGCAACTTTGGGCAAAAGATGGGCCAAAGTCACAAGGAAACTCCAACTTAAAAGATGGAGCGGGAGACAGGACAGCGGTCAGGTGCAGGGGTTGGTTCGGGACCCGGCACCCTGAGAACCACTGCTGGGTGTGGCCCTGAAGGTCCCCAAGCATTGCCAGGTGACACCCAACCCTCCACCGGTGCAGTGCCAAGCAGCACCACATGTCAGGCCCCTCCCACCCATCTGCCATCCCGGCTGGTTCCGAACTACTTGGGAGGGACCCCTGGCCTCAGAGAACTGCTTGGGATCCCCCTCCCGGAAAAAAAAAAAAAACCCTCACAACTTGATGTCATCCCGTAAACTTAAAATGCCCTCAATTCTAAACCAAAAAGTAAGACGTCCAGTCTTGCACGTCATCAGGATACTCCAGTTTTTCCCACCTGTTCCTAGAAATGTGAATTGTATTACTTTAGAGACAAGGGTTGACAATCAATTCTTTTATGACATATATTTAAAGATCAAAAAGAGAAAATTATAAAGCTGACTTAAACAATATTGAAAAATAATGTTGAGGACCAGAATATATCTCTTGTTTATAATGGACACACTCGACTTACTCTCAATTCTCTGCACCAGAAGTTTGCAAACATTTGTCCAAGAGTCAAAATCGGCTTTCCACCTGCTCTTAGAAATATGGTTTACTGGGGTGTAAGAAGCAGGTCCATTACTTCCTGAACAGTCCGCAGTTCATACGGAAGCAATGGGAGGCTGGAAGGGCCATGACAGAAACTACAAGATGAAGCCTCAAATTGTCTGACCTAGCTTTTTTTTTTAAGTATTTTATTATACCACCGTGAGATATACAAATAAAAAGATATACAATTAAAAAGTTCATGTTTGGGTTTTGGTCATACAGTGTTCTAGCACCCGTCCCTCCACCAGTGCCCATCTCCCACCACCAACGTCCCCGGTTCCCTCCCCCTTCCCTAGCCCACCTCCATGGCAGGTTCTTTATTTCTCTGCCTTTCTCTCTCTTTCTCTTTTCCTTCCCTTCCAGACTATGGATTACAGAATATACATTAAAGGGTTGTCATGTGTATCCTTTTGCCTCTATTTAATGCTCAGTTCTAGGTTGGCATTAGTACCCTCGACAATTATTAGCACACTGTTCCATTTTCTGTCTTACCTAATCTCTGACTCCCCACACGTTTGTGATAATTTCCACTTTTGACAAGACCTCCTGATATATGTTTCACTTGACCTTGGATATTGGTATCATAATATGTATATATATATATATATATTTATGCCATGCAAATAAATGCAGTCATTCTATATGTGTCTCTCTCCTTCTGGCTAATTTCGCTCAACATAATCTTCTCCATGTCCATCCATTTATAGGCAAATTTTATGACTTCATTTTTCCTAACAGTTGCATAGTATTCCATTGTGTAGATGTACCAAACCTTCTTTTATCCAGTCATTGATTTTCGGGCACTCTGGTTGCTTCCAGATTCTGGCTATTGTGAATAGTGCTGCTAAAGTAGGGATGGTGTTTCCGCTGCGTATTTTTGGTTTCCCAGAGTAGATTCCCAGGAGTGGTATGGCTGCTGACCTAGCTTTGTGGCAGGCCACAACACAGACAACAAATCAATACAGTAAAAACCAATCTCATTTGGGGTGGTAGGATTCAATCACTGATTTATCAAAACTTCCAAACTACCACGTAAAACACAGTAAGCTGACTCGCATTCTGGACTATATCTCACTGCCAACTTTCTGTTCGTTTTGTCTGGGGGCCACACCAGGCGGCATATTTACCTGGCGGTTAGAGTCAGGATATTTACCTGACTCAGTGGTTGCTCCCACTGGTGCTGTGAGATCAAGTGGTGGTGGAAATCAAAATTGGGTTCTGACATGCAAAGTATGCACTCCAAACCACTGAGCCAGCTCTCTGGCTCTTTGAACTTTTGGTTACTAACTCCGATAGTTTTCCAAAGTGATGGTGGTAGAAAGGGCTTAAGAAAGGTGCATCATAAAGAGAAGCAAACTGTTGGAGGACATGTTTAGCTAATCTGGGAGTTTTGTTGTTTTGCTCACTCCCAGCTTAATCTTATTTAAGCCAATGTTCATTCTAATGAGATCTCTCTTCTATGTAAACACTGCTAGAGGGTGTGGCACTTACAGAAGTCACCTTGATTGAATAACTTCTGACTTATACATCTACTAAGACTTCTATGTTTTCTAGATTGGGCACAGCTCCTCTTTATACCCACTGCACCCAACGTGGGACAGTTAGAATTTACCAGGAGACTACCACCCTGGCTACGCTGAGACTAAAGGTAGACTATAGGAAGGATCATACTAGTTTGCTCTAAGCAGGCGAGTATGACCCTTTCAGTACATGAGAACAAGATACTCAGAATCACACTGGTGCAGATAATAATAAGGACCTTGTGGGTACCATCTAGATTACATGAAGCTCATGAAGTTAAGATGTATTACTTTATATCAGCCCCTCTCTCTCCAGTGTTTTACATAAGAGATAATCTCGGGATTATTCCTTGGTGTAACCTTTGTTTATACCTACAATAGGGTGTGGCACTACACTCTGTTTAGGGTTCTTTGTTGGCATGACAACCTCCCGATTGGGTTACTTTGGTGTATATAAGGGGCTGACTTGAGGCCCCTTCACCTTTTACCCTTTGCCTTTTGGTTCCCTCAGCCTTCAGCTTTTGGCTCCCTGCGGCTTTTGGCTTTTGGCCTTTTGCTCTTTGGCCTTTGCTCCTTCTTCTGGGTAGGACTCAGCTTGGGTGAGATCCTCTCTCTTTGGTGGGAGACTTAGGCTCTCTTGTATGGTCTAAGTTCGGACCAGAGCTAAAGTTTGTTCATTATATTGGAGTGCTGTGGAAGAGCTTTTGTACCATTAAAAGCCTTTTGGAACTGCACCGACTCGTGAGTTTTCATCTGTTCTCCCGGCGTCCTCGGAGGTAGAAGACAACCTCTGTCCTGACACTGTCGGGGACCCGGCGGCGTTCCCGACAGCAAACATCAACTGATAGTGGTAAAAACCATCGGTTTCTCCAGATACATATTCCTTGCACCTCCCTCCCATTTGTGACGAGTCTGAGAAATCCACCCACGTCGTGAAGTTGAGGCTAAGCGGGGCTGTGAGGCTCAGGAACCTGATCAGATGAGGCATCCCCTAGTGTGTGCTCAATCAGACACCAGACTAACGCAGAGGTGCGACCTATCTCTGCAAGGGTAACTTGAAAACAGACATAAATTAGCCTTGATTCACTCCAAAATGTAATCACATGTGTGCAAATTCTGCAAACTGAGAATTTGCTAATATTTTAGACAAAGCCAAATAACCAGCTAGTTGTAATATGACTATAATTTAGTTGGAAATGTTACACCCACTAACAATTTTATGTACTGAATGCGTCTATGTTTCTGGTATAACAAAAGATGGGGAAAATGTGACCGAGGCACAGCTTAATTACAGGTCTTCTGGGTTCTAAAATGAATTGTAGTTTTCTGTTAGATAAAGATTTCCAAAAGAATAAGGCATGCTTACATACTCCTCCTCACCCACCCCACCCTTTCCCCCTGGCCCTGGGTCATATAATCCCAAGGCCCAGGGCTCCTCTTGCTGATTTATGGCCCACTGAAGCTCCTAAACACACTTGGGTGACCTCAGTTCAACGCAAGGTATTACAATGAGACAATGCTTGGGTGCTTGGAAACCTCCAGAGCCCCTTGTGATGCCCGGATGATGTTGGGGGTGGAATCAGGGCCAACAGCCTGCAAGGTGAGCACCTTGCACGTATTATCTCTCCTAAGTCATGAAAAGACTGAGGGACATGCAAAGGGCTGGAGACCGAGCTGAATCCCTGACACTATATGTCCATTGGAGCTTCTAGGAGTGGCCCCCAAACTAAAATAATTTTAAAACAGGGGCTAGAGAGAGGATTAAGGCACTTGCCTTTTTATAATTATTTTTATTTTTTTAATTTTATTTATTTATTTTTAATTTTATTACACCACTTTTATACATACAATTGCAAGATGCTCATGCTCGAGTTTTGGTTCTACAGTGTTCCAACACCCATCCCTCCACCTGAACCCATCTCCCGTCACCAATGTCCCCACCCCTCCCCCCCCCTCGCACAGCCCTACTACTTGGCGGGTTCTGTATGTCTTTTCTCTCCTGTCTATCTCTCTCCCTCCCATAAGGCACTCGCCTTGCATGCAACAAACTCCGGTTTCATCCCCAGCACCGCCTGCAGGCCTTGAACACTGACAGGAGTGATTCCTGAGCACAGAGCCAGGTGTGGCGCCCAAACAAAAACAAACACGATTTTTTAAATAAAAATAAATCCTTCTTAAAGGATAAATATCTTTTGGTGTGTTTATTTTGCAAAGAAGCAAGCACTGGCAGAAAGTCAAGTTTTCCCAAAGTATACACACCAAAGTATACAACAAACCAAAAAGGCATTCCACACCATTATTTTGATCTTCAGTGCGACTGCTACATTAGAAGCAACAGTTCAGGGACCAGAGGATAGTCCAGTGGGTAGGGTATTTGCCTTGCACACTGCCGACCGGGGGTTCGATCCCCAGCATCCCATATGGTCCCCCAAGCACTTTAAGCGCAGAGCCAGGAGAAACCCCTGAACATCTCCGGGTATGACCTAAAAACAAACAAAAAACAAGAAGCAACAGTTCAATCCCCTCCTGGAGGAGAATATCTTTCAAGGATATCTATGCCTATGCGCTCTATATATACACACAAAGATTCTCTATTTTAAAGTAGATGAGAGGGGCCGGAGCGATAGCCCAGTGGGTAGGGGCGTTTGCCTTGCACGTGGCCGGCCTGTGCCGGCCTGGGTTCAATCCCCGGCATCCCATATGGTCCCCGAGCACCGCCAGGAATGCGTTCCTGAGTGCAGAGCCAGGAGAAACCCCTGAGCATCGCCGGGTGTGACCCAAAAAGCAAAAAAAAATAAAATAAAATAAAGTAGATGAGAATGTAATCAACCAAAATGATATAAACTACACTGAGAAAAAAGATCAACTATACCTGATTTTTTTTTTTTTTGCTTTTTGGGTCACACCCGGTAATGCTCAGGGGTTACTCCTGGCTCTGCACTCAGGGGCCTACTCCTGGCAGTGCTCGGGGACCATGTGGGATGCCGGGGGGATCGAACCCGGTCGGCCACGTGCAAGGAAAACACCCAACCCACTGTGCTGTCACTCCAGCCCCCTGTACTTGATCTTTAAACATGAAAATATTCATTTGGTGATCTATTTTTGCATAAACAACACATTAACTGAATCATGTTTAACTCTGAAGTCATTCTGGAGGTTCTGTTTGCCAGTACATTTTACACAGAAAATACGTGTCCCACAGGATACAGCCTACTGCTAAACGGCAGAAGCACTTTGAATTCTGTCATATTTAAAATTAATTCTTCTTCATCAAAAGGTTGTATGCTTTTTGGAATTTGAGTTCCATAAACACCGTAATTTCACTGTTAAACATATTTACGGGGTCATAAATATTCAAATTATGTAACAAAAAAGTACAAGTGGCTGATAGAATGAGATTAACATTCATTTACAGTAGCTTAGCAGGCTGTGCCAAATACTGCTTCCCAGAACAAGCTATGAAGTTCTGATTACATTAAGCTTCCTGATTATTCTTTTCGAGCCTATGATATTTCAACACTATTTCCCCAGATCCTAAAACTTATCATCAAGTGAATTTCAAGGTCTTAAAAAAAAATCCCCTCCTCTCTCCCTACTCCTTCCTGTTGCTGTTAAAGCCTGCCTATGTGGCATCTTTAAGGGAGGGGCAGAAGGAGAGTTGGGGGACACACCCAGCAGTGCTTGGTGGTTACTCCTGGCTCTGTGCTCAGGGGTCACTCCCACTGGTGTTCAGGGGACATAAGCTGTCAGGGAGGAAACCAGGGTCAGCTTCCCGCAAGGCAAGTGCCTTACTTCTGTACTATCTCGAGCCCAGGACATGATTTTTTTTTAAGCTGCACTGCTGACCAAGGGTCAGCCCAGCCGCAGTGCTTGTACAAGTGGCCACAGTGCTTACCAACATTTGCACTCCTTTAATTATGTTTAAGCGTGTTCTCAGGAGGCACACAAGTGATGATGCTCCTCGGGGTGCTAGAGCACTCACACAAACGCTTGCAGGGGCTGTGCTTCCTGGCTGTGGCACCTACCCTAGTCTTAGACAGTGCTCGTAGGGTGGCTGCACCCCTCTTCCCTCTTCTGTGGTGCTTACACACCTGGCTGCAGCACACCCAGAAATTACATGTCCTGCCAGGAATCACAGGTCTGCCAGGCTCAAACAGAGAACTGCCAGGACTGTGTGGGCGCATGAGGGACACCAGCCACTTGAACCTGCGACCATACGCTTGCAAAGCAAGTCCTCTCTGCCTGTACCATTCCTCCAGTCACTGGTTTTAAAAACTTCTGAAGTTCACAAGATCTATGGTTCATTGCACTCAATTTTTTTTCTCTCGGGCCTGTTTTCTAAGCTCTTATTTCAGTAATTCTTGCATTACAAAAAAAAAAATAATACTTTTCAGTTTAACTCTGTAAAACGGAGGCCTCTGATAAAGAATTCTTCACACTTCTTACATCGATTCATGTACATTTAGGCATTTTAAACAGGGTGGCTGGCACCTTCCTCTCCATCTCCTCAACTATATGTTCATCTCAGAGACACCATAAATATGATCGTTATGTTTTAAACAATCAACAGTGCTGTCAGCACATTACTTTCATTAAGTGAATTTTATTCTTTGGTTCCATAAACAGCAGCTGGCAATTCTTGCTGAGTTTCATTATTTCCTCATAGAAAAAGCTAGCCTTGAAAAGTCGCTATTTACAATTAAGACACTTGGGATAGTACAGAGATCTCTAAATTTGTAATCAACTACAGATCCAAATTACGTGCTTTCATAGAATTATGGATCTTTGCAAACCTAAAATCACTCCTATGGTCTCACAAAAATACCTTCCAGGCTATTGAGCATGTGTCTATTTGGGGCTGGAGCAATAGAATAGCAGGTAGAGAGCTCGCCTTGCATGCAGCAGACCAAGTCTCACAGCACCACATAGAGTCCGGATCCTGCGTGGAGAGATCTCTGGGTGCAGAGCCAGGATCAAGGTCTGGGCATAGAGAGATGTGGCCCCAAAACAAACAGAAAAGCCCAAAGTGTCTATTCTTGATTAGACTTAAAACCTTAAGATTTGAAGGACTAAACCTTATTTGAGTTCAGGTTCTAAAATTTCAAAACCATAATTTCAGAAACAAATTTGAAAAATTCCAATGCCAATGTGTATATAAAATATGCAAATAAACATTTCTATTTGAACAATGTATATTTTAACACAGTGCATTTTTCACATTGACATATATTTCAACACTCCTAAGATACAAAAATTTCTACTGGGAACAGCTAAACATTTTAACAGCTTTCTCACTGTTGACCTTACTAGGAGCTGAAATAATAGACAACAAGAAATTAGATCCTAAGAGGCCACATAATTATTTATTGAGCACTTACTACACACCAAGCTGCTATGGGCAGGGACAGCATATCTATTAATAGCGGTAGCCCACAGTCTAGAAAAGTCAGATGTTAAACAGGTCACTACACAAATAATACCTTCTCCTTTAAATAAGGAAATTTATAACTAATTTTATACTAAAGTAAATTTCACAATAGTGAAGGTTAATATTTGAGAGCTCATATATTGGGCCAGTATCATTCTGTTTTTCAAGTATATAATTTAATAATTAATGTAAACTACATACTTACTCTGAGAAAATTTTAAGTCATCCAGCTCATTTGCTCAGAAATAACATGGCATTGGAGTAAAAACAGACCTGTAGACCTATGGAATAGAGTTGAGTACCCTCACACCCATCGTCAAATACATGATCATTTAATCTTTGATAAAGGAGTAAAAAGTATGAAATGGAGCAAGGATAGACTCTTCAACAAGTGGTGCTGGGAAAACTGGGCAGCTCAATGCAAAAAAAATGAATTTGGACCTCCGACTAACACCATGTGCAAAAATCAGATCAAAATGGATTAAAGATCTCAACATCAGACCGGAATCCATAAAGTCCGTTGAAGAAAATAAAGGAAAAACCCTCTATGACATTGAAGCTTAAGGCATCTCCAAAGATGAAACACCACTAACAAATCAATTGGAAGCAAATACAAACATTGGACAACATGAAACTAAAAAGTTTCTGTACCTTAAAAGAAACGGTGACCAAGATACAAAGACAGTCCACGAGTGGGAAAGAATATTCACCCAATACCCATCTGACAAGGGGTTAATATCCAGGATATATCAGGCACTGGTAGAACTTCACAAAAAAAAAAAAAAGAAAAGAAAAAAACAGCCAACACCATCAAAAAATGGGGAGAAGAAATGAGCAGAAACTTCCAAAAAGAAGAAATTCAAATGGCCAAAAGGCATATGAAAAAGTGCTCATCATCACTAGTCATCAGGGAGATGCAAATCAAAACAATAATGAGGTATCATCTCACACCACAGAGACTGGCACACATCCACAAGAGCAAGAAAAACTGGTGCTGGCGTGGATGCGGGGAAAAAGGGGACTCTCATCCATTGTTGATGGGAATGTCCACTGGCCCAGCCCTTTTGGAAAACAATATGGACGTTCCTCCAAATACTAGAAATTGACCTCCCATTTGACCCAGCCAGACCACTCCTGGGAATATACCCTGGGAGGCCAAAAACACACAGCGGAAACACAATCTGCACTTTTATTTTCATAGCAGCACTATTCACAATAGTCAGAATCTGGAAAGAACCAGAGTATCCGAGATCTGATAACTGGATAAACTTTCTTTCTTTTCTTTTTTTTTTTTTTTGGGTACACCCAGTGATGTTCAGGGGATACTCCCAGCTTTTTGCTCAGGACTTATTCCTGGCGGTGCTGGGGGGGTTGGGACGGGCATATACAACGCCTGGGATTGAACCCAGGTCAGCCATCTGCAAGGCAAACACCCTACTCACTGTGCTATCACTCTGGCTCTGGATAAAGAAACTTTGGTACATCTACACAATGGAATACTATGCAGCTGTAAGGAAAAAAATGAAGTTATGAAATTTGCCTATAAGTGGATAGACATGGAGAGGATCATGCTGAAGGAAGGAAAAGGACAGATATAGAATGACTGCATTTATTTGTGGGATATAAAAAAATAGCATGATACCAATATCCAAGGCCAGCAGGAGGTCTTGTCTGTGGGTGGAATCAACCGCAAGTGTGTGGGAGTTAGAGGTTAGCTAATAATCACTGGAAATGATAATACTAGCCTAGAACTGAGCATAGAATATAGGCAAAGGGATACACATAATAACCTCTAAATGTATGTATTGCAAACCGCAATGTGAGAGAGAGAGGGAGGGAGAGAAAGAGAGAAAAGAAAGAGCCTGCCATAGAGACAGGCTGGGGGAGGGAGGGAGGGAATTGGGGACATTGGTGGTGGGAAATGGGCACTGGTGGAGGGATGGGTGCTGAACACTGTGTGACTAAAAACCAAACATGAATATCTTTGTAATTCCATCTCACAGTAGTATAATAAAATATTTTAAAAAAAGAAATAACAACTCTGATGTATATTCTATGTTATTCACCATAGATTTTCCCACATATATACTTAATGTCTTAGTTTCTCCTTTCTTAAAATACTTTTGAGCGGGGCCAGAGCGATAGTCCAGAGGGTAGGGTGTTTGCTTTGCATGCAACCGACCAGGTTCGACCGGGTTCGATCCCTGGCATCCCATATGGTCCCCCACGCAGTGCCAGGAGTGATTCCTGAGCGCAGAGCCAAGAGTAACCCTGAGCATCGCTGGGTGTGACCCAGAAAGAAAAAAAAAAAAACTTTTGAGTAATAATTTTATTTTATCTTTTTTTTGGGGGTCACACCCGGCAATGCTCAGGGGCTACTCCCTGGCTCTGCACTCAGGAATTACTCCTGGCGGTGCTCGGGGGACCATATGGGATGCCGGGATTGAACCCAGGCCGGCATGAGCCGGCCGCGTGCAAGGCAAATGCCCTACCCGCTGGGCTATCGTTAGGCCCTTTTTTTTTTTTTTTATCTTATTTATTTTTTTTTTTGGGTCACACCTGGAGATTCTCAGGAGTTACTCCTGCTCTGCACTCAGGAATAACTCCTGGCAATGCTCAGGGGACAATACGGGATGCAGGGGATCGAACTCGTGGGTCGACCGCAAATGTCCCTACCTGCTGTGCTAGCGCTCTGGCCCTTGAGTAATAATTTTAGAGGCTCCAGAATATCCTAACACTGGTGTATGTCATAATAAATTTCTCCTTTGACACTGAGGTATTTGCATGGCTTATCACTGTATCACTGTCTTCCCGTTCATCGTCGATTTGCTTTCGAGCGGGCACCAGTAACATCTCCATATGACCTGTCTCATGCTAGTAGAGCCCAAGGGCACCTGCTTGCTTCAGGAACATAAAGAGCCTCAAACCATTCCATCAGGTCATGGGAATGAGGTCTATAATTGTTACTGGTATCTGGCATATCAAATACAACACGGGTAGCTTGCCAGACTCTGCCGTGCGGGTAGCATATTCTTGTAGTCATCTCAAAATCCAGCATTTATTGATGAACCGCACAGCTGCTTGCGGCCGCGCTTGGAAGCCATGTTGGTAGTGCTCTGGAGCTACTCATGGCTCTATGCTTCTGAGGTCACTCCCCTAGTAATTAAGTGCTGTAAGGCGCTGAGGATAGAACCTGGATCTTATGAAAGCAAAGCTTGGGGGGCCGGAGCGATAGCCCAGCGGGTAGGGGCGTTTGCCTTGCACGCGGCCGGCCTGTGCCGGCCCGGGTTTGATCCCGGCGTCCCATATGGTCCCCGAGCACTGCCAGGAGTAATTCCTGAGTGCAGAGCCAGGAGTAACCCCTGAGCACCTGAGCATTGCCGGGTGTGACCCAAAAAGCAAAAAAAAAAAAGAAAGCAAAGCTTGGGCTGGGTCCGTTGCGTAATCTCTTGCCCTTATTGAGCAGGGGAAGTTGAGCGGCACACTGGCTCTATGCTCAGGGATCACTCCTGGTTGTGCTCAAGGAACCATATGCAGTACCAGGGATTGAACTTGAGGCAGCCATGTGCAAAAGTAAGAACCCGACGCCCTGTATTATCACTCTGGCCCCTCATCTATATTTTAAAGAAACTGTGCTCTTAGTCACAAATCCTAATGCTTGTTTCTGATTATTTCCTTTGGATAGACTTCCTAAAGTGATATTCCAGATATAATTATACTCCAGAAAGATTATGAATTTGTACTCCCTAGGGAAGAATTATGTTTCTCCACTTAGGAGAAACATCTTTAGCTGCATCAAACATCATCCTAAAAATATATTTTCTAATTCGAAAATATTATCACATTTTAGTATACATGGTCAGCCTATGCAGACCAGTTTTCAGATGTGGCAATACATAACATCCATTTTAAGATGAAAATTTAATGATATTACATAGCATTAACACTAAGAAGACCTCAAGTGGAAAATATTAATGTCTTTTATTTTTTCTCTAGAACTTAAGTAAATTTCAGCAAAATCACAGTTCCCTATTCTTCTGGTAGCTGGGACAGCAGGAATTTTATTTTTTTTCCAGATTAAATTCACATGAAATTCCAAAGTAGTGGAAGAAAGAAGTCGTTCATACTTGTCACTGAACATAATGATTTAGAAATAGTGCATAAATATGAAATAAAATGGAGAATAAAGCATTTACCACAGAGAAGATGTGACCACTCACACAAAGGGAAAAAAAAACTCAGAAACACAAGAAACTTCGGCCATGGAGAGAAGATACACACACAATGCATCATTCCCAGATGATTCACTATGATTTTTTGGAAAAAGCCCGTCACAATTAGATATCCTCACCCACACAGAGTCCAGCCTTGACAACTTCTTAATATCCCTCAAGAACCCAGGAAGTTGCCAAAAAATAGATACAACTGATGGCAGACTCATGCACTCCCTGCGTTTACTCTGGGAAAAACTTAAAAATGAGATAGGCAGGGGGCAGAGGGATAGTACAGCTGGGAGGGTGTTTGCCTTGCAGCCTACTTAGGTTCTAGCCCTAGCATCCCATATGGTCCCCGAGCACCACCAGGAGCAACCCTGAGTGCAGAGCCAGGAGTAACCCCTGAGCATCACTGGGTGTGATCCAAAAAGCAAAAAAAAAGAAGGGAAGGGATGGAGGCAGGGATGGAGGCAGGGAGGGAGGGAGGGAGGGAGGGAGGGAGGGAGGGAGGGAGGGAAGGAAGGAAGGAAGGAAGGAAGGAAGGAAGGAAGGAAGGAAGGAAGGAAGGAAGGAAGGAAGGAAGGAAGGAAGGAAGGAAGGAAGGAAGGAAGGAAGGAAGGAAGGAAGGAAGGAAGGAAGGAAGGAAAGGAAGGAAGGAAGGAGGGAAGGGAGGAAGGAGGGAAGGGAGGGAGGGAGGGAGGGAGACAAGAGATAGGAAAAGAAAAAAAAGAGATAGGAAAAGATTTCAATCTTTGAAGAAAAGTTCTATCAGACTAAATTTGAACAGACAAATCTAAGAGTAAAAACAGGGCTAGAGAGACAGTACAGCGGACTTAAATTTCAGGTGCTTGCCTTGCACGAAGCCAACCCAGGTTCGACTTCAGGCATCACTCCTGGCCCAAGCACTGCCAGGAGTGATCTTCACTTTTTTTTTTGCTTTTGTTTTTTAGTTGTTTTTTTTTTTTTTTTTTTTTTTTTGCTTTTTGGGACACACCCATCAATGCTCAGGGGTTATTCCTGGCTCTGCATTCAGGAATTACTCTTGGCGGTGCTCGGGGGACCATATGAGATGCCAAGGACTGAACCCAGGCCGGCGGGGTGCAAGGCAAATGCCCTCCCCGCTGTGTATGGCTCCGCCCCAGGAGGGGTCATCAGGTACAGAGCCAGGAGCACATCCTGAGCACTCACTGCTGGGTGTCAACCCAAAAAGCAAAATTTGGTGCAGTCAAGGGATGTGGCCCAGAGGTAGAATAATTCCTTACTTTCTGGCACATCTGAAGCTCTGGGTTTGATTCCTGGCCCTGAGCTCCACCAGGAATGACCAGCTACCCCGCACGTCAGCAGGTAGCTGGAAACTTCTGAGCACACTGAGTGTGACCAAAGACAAACTGGACAGACAAACCGACACAGAAACGAAACTGCCAGCTGTGCGCTCACTGTAGAACGCAGAACGGGAATTCTGGACATGAGACATGCCATATACAAGCCGGCACAGAGGAGGGCCCCCTGGTAGCTGGCCCCTCACCTAAGCGTTAAGGTACAAATGAAGACATGCATTGCTTCAAAAGAAACTTCTGAGCAGTTCCTATGAACAACTGCCATCAACAACAAAACATTTTCCAAAATTCCACCCTCTACTAGAGAAAGAGAATCAGTGTAATTCTGTAGTTGTAAATTACAGATCTCTTTGAAGCGCACGGTCCTAAGTGTAAGGGTACAGTAGTTAATGTGCCAAGACATACTACTAAATCTGCATTCACTGCACTTCAACCATTACAGCAATAGCCCTTCATTCAGTGTTTAAGCAGTAGATTTCTACCATATCTTAATAGGCAATGCAGAGCTTGATTAAGCAATCTTAAGTGCCAAGACTGCTGGCGTCAGAAACAGGGAAGAGTTCTCACTGGACCTCAGTCCAAAAAGCTCATCAGTTGGCAGTCTAACTAGACACATTTTTTTGAGAGGGGGTCATACCCTACAATGCTCAGGGGTTACTCCAGGCTCTGCACTCAGGAATTATTCCTGCCAGTGCCCAGGGGACCATAGGGGATGCTGGGGATCGAACCGAGGTGGGGCACGTGAAAGGCAAACACCCTACCACTGTACTATCGCTCTGCCCCCAGAAATAGACAACGAAACATCAACCAGCAGCTGTCAAGGCCTTTCGTAGCCATTAAATTTAAAGCTCCTATTCAGACAGAATTCTCTGGATGAAAACAAAAATGATAGCTTTTGTTTCTCTCCAGATAGAACATGAGCAGATTAGATAAAAGTGTGCTCTGACAACTGACAAAGAAACTGTGGTACATCAACACAATGGAATACTACACAGCTGTTAGGGAAAACGAAGTTATGAAATTTGCCTATAATTGGATGGTCATGGAGAGGATTATACTGAGTGAAATTAGCCAGAGGAAAAGGATAGACATAGAATGACTGCATTTATTTGCAGGATATAAAAACATAGTATGATACCAATATCCAAGACCAGAAAAAACATGGATCAGGAGGTCTTGTCAGTGGGTGGAATGTACTGCAAATGTGTGGGAGTCAGAGGTTAGGTAAGACAGAGAAAGGAACAGTGTACTAATAATTACTGTAAGTGATATATTAGCCTAGAACTGAGCATTGAAAGCAGGCAAAAGAATATACATGATAACCTCTAAATGTATGTATTGCAAGTCACATTGTATAAGAGGAGTGAGAGAGAGAGAGAAAGAGAGAGAGAGAGAGAGAGAGGGGGGAAGAAAAGTACCTGCCATAGATGCAGGCTGTGAGAGAGGGTTAATCAGGGGACATTGATGGTGGAAATGGGCTCTGGTGGAAGGATGGGTGCTGGAACACTGTAGGACTGAAACCCAATCATGAACACCTTTGTAACTGTATATTTCATGGTGGCATAGTAAAATTTTTTTAAATCTAAAAAAAGAGTGTGCTCTGGGGGCCCAGAGATGCTCCACCGGCTGGAACACGTGTACTGCTGGCAAGAAGCCTGGTTTGGATCCCGGCTCCACAGGATCCACTGCCGGCGTCCCAGCACTGCCAGGAGCAATTCCTGAGCCACTGAGCCTAGAGCAGTGGGATTCACTGCAGAGCTACTTCATACTCTTTCGTGTAGCTGAGGATCAGATCCGGGACTCTCACATACAAGGCATGTGCTCTAAACGTGAGCAACTTCTCCAAACCAACTATACAGTTTTAGGTAAAGTTGTTAAGAGAGTATTTTTTAAATATTTTACACACATGCATACAAATTTTAGCTATATAAGATGATAGCCATGTTAACAACCCTACTGCAGTAATAATTTCATCACACATATGTACATCAAATCATCATATTGTACAACTTAAATGCACAGCTATAAAAAAAAAGTAGTCACTATTAACTGCTCAGATGGAACTGAAGCCCTGCTATGAAATTTCACCAGAACAAACATCATGAAGAAGAATTTCAAGCACTTATTTGAAGGTAGCGGAAAGCACAATGGTCAGCGCACAGGCCTTGCCTGATCAGGAACCCCAGTTAATCCCAGTTAATCTCTGAACTACCTGGCCCTCCCCAACACCACCGAGTGCAGTCTGGAGACCCTCCCCAGGATCACCAGGCATAGCACTACCACCCACACTGAACACAGGCACAACTGGATGAGTGCTACAGGGAATGGCTCTTGGGCCCACTGAGCACCACTTGGAGGAACACACACACACACACACACTAACACACACACACAATTTAGAACAAGAAGAACAAGTCGGTTCACACTGATTACACATCTAACTCTAAGTCAAGCGATACATACCCAACAGCTCTACAAAGTAGCTGCTTCAATCTTCCCAACAATGCTTTGGGATGGAGAGCATCCTCTCTATTTTATAGACAAGAAAATGCAGGCTCTGGAAGTCACATAACTAGCCCAAAATCCATACTAGAAAGCAGCAGAACCCAATGGACTCTCAGAGCCAGTGGCTCTTGATACTTCTAATGTGTCCAATCCAGAATATGCTAATCGAGCATGATCCAGCTATCCAGAGGAGTAACTAGGAGTCTTCTACTGCCCTGTAATCACAACTGCTTGGCTGCTTTCATCAAAGCAAACATTCCCTGCCCACTCCACAGGACAGCAGTGGGCATCCAGCAAGGCTATGCATGCCTGGCATTGTATATGCCTGGCACAGCAGGGGGCATCCAGCAAGGCTGTGCATGCCTGGCATTGTATATGCCTGGCACAGCAGGGGGCATCCAGCAAGGCTCTGCATGCCTGGCACTGCATACACTACGCATCACTTCTGGCAACCTGCACAGCACGGTATGTGATCTTCCCAGCTCTGCAACCATTTTCAGGGATAGAAAAGGAACACAAAGGAAGCTGCATGTGGAAAGACAAATCTCACCTGTGAAAGGAAGAACTTCCCATCATTACCTCTGTCCAACTACCCCTGTGAAAGTTTGGGCTGCCAACCTTCCACAGGGTTCAGGCAAAGACTGCAAGACTATGAGTCTAAGAGTTGGGACAGGCAGGAAGTAAAACTGAGATCACTTATTGTCTATCTTCTGACACTCCCCAATGCTTAGAACACAATCTAGCCCACAGGAAAGGAGCACCTCTCTCCCTAACCCGTCTTTTCAAGGGGCTAGGGAGGAAGAGTCTGGGCGTGCTGGAGGCTACCACTGACTGCGCTCTGAGGACCACGTAGTTTCAGGTTTTGAACCAGCATTAGCCTAATGGAAGGCCAGTGCCTTAACCCATACCCGGCACACTCTCTCTCTAGCCCTGCTTCTCCCTGATGATAAAGACATTTTTGAATACTCTAAAATGCAAAAGACAAATGACTAAAAAACAAACAAACGGGAACAACTTGAAATGGCTATCTGCCAAAGTTAAAAGTACAGCAGTTGTGTCTTCGGCTCACCTGTTCCATCTTTCTCGCCCCGCATCTGGAGGGCAACAGCATCCACTGTCTGAATTAGCAGCCACAAAACATGGCAGTTGGCACATCATGCGTGGGAAACAAGACCATAATCTCTAGGTGTTTCAGTGTATAAACTATGTATAGGTATTGCTGAATATTGAATGTATTTAAAATTAGATTCATAAAACAAGGATCAAAAAGGAGACTGTGGAAAATGTATGACATGGGGATCCCGTTGTTCACTTTTTTTGGTTTGGTTTTTGGGCCACACCTGGCAGTGCTCAGAGCTTACTCCTGACTGTGTGCTCAAGGATTACTCCCGGTCGAGCTCTAAGGGCCAAGTGTAGAGCTCGAAACTGAACCCCTGGTCAACCACGAGCAAGGCAAGTGCCCTATCCACTGTACTGTCACTCTGGCCCCTATTGTCCCCTTTTTGAACTAGATTACCCCCTTCCCAACCCCAGGATCAGCAATTCCTCCAAAGCTCAAGTTCCTTAACTCCTGGTTCTCAAGGTTTTCAGCTTCAAGGCCAAGAGGAAACCGAAGGCGCTCACCAGGCCACTGTGGAGAACAGGGAGAGGGCTTCCCGCTTCCGGACATATCCTGCACAACGCCCCCCCCTAGGGCTCCCTGCTGTGAGAGGGCGGAGTTACAGGCCTAAGCTGCTGGTACTGCCTTCAAACCAGGCCCAGAGCACAGAAAGGGCTTCACCAGCAAGCCTCACTTCTCCTCTACAGCAGGGAGGTGGCTCAGGGGAAGATGCCTTGGCAGGGGCCTTGCCAGTGTGAGGGCCTGGGTTTGATTCCCAGCATTGCTAGTGCATGGACTGACTGACACACACATACAAAGATGCACACTTACCTTTCCATCAGGAAAACGGTGCTAGCAATGACCACCTCAAGCGCTTTGTCAGGTTTCAAACAAAACAATATCTGCAAACACTGCCAGGCAGTCATACCTGCCCAAAAGCTATTCCTTGTTATCAGCAGCACCTCTCTGTTCTTATCTAGTTACTGAGTTCCAGGCATTTAAGAAATGAAGCAAAAAACTTCCTAAAAAGGAAACAGAGTCTCCTTGGAGAAGTGTAAGAGAGTTTGTCCTTACCTGGAGAACTCCTACTCACAATCAGGGTGAGCCAAATCTCTGGACTGTCCCGACAGAGCTCGTTTTGTCCTGTGAAATGTCCCCATACGTTTAAAATACCTCTAACACACAACATGGCAACAAATCTTTGCTCCCTTCTCCATCTCTGAAGCTGAGGCATTTCCATTAGGTATTAAATCAATGCAGAGAACCTAAGGACTAGCACAGGGGTCTGGAGCACTTGCCAAACATACGGTCACAAGTTCAAATCTCTGGGAGTTCCACATGTTTTGGTAGCTCTGCTGCTTGAGCCAGTAGCCCCGGATTCCCCAGAAACAGAAGAAAGTTCCAGCTGCAACACAAGTAAGTGCTGCAAAAAGGAAAAGGGTGGGGGGTGCAGCCCCCAGTAAACACAACTATCAGAAAGATGAGGAACACCCCGGTCAGGAAGTACAAGCACTGTGAACCCCGCGGGGGACCCTCACGAGCTCCCCAACCCTAGGTTGGGGTCCTCAACTGAGAGTGCAAGCCCGTATCCCTGGAACCACAGAGCTTGAACCTCACTGTATCCTCGGCCCCTTGTGCTGAACCATGGCCCAGCAGATTGAGAAACTCCAGTGGGAGGGACCCATGTGCTGAGCACTACTTGGGAGGCAAAGAAAAAACAAGAAAGAACAGACAAAGCAGCTATACCGAAACCCTGATCACAAATTAGTATTTATTTGCCCTTGAGGAGTTGTCATTTGATAAAGGAGTTGCTCCTGCTTGTGGATTAAATGAATGAATGATATTTAATTCACATGTGAATGCAAAAGAATGTAAACCAATAAACCCCAAATCAAAAGTCTGTTATGTAATAGTCACATTATAAGCACTTCATTGACTGTAATGTAACTACTCATCAATATTTACTCAGAAGGGATGCTGGGAGGGAGGAAAGCACAGTCATATTCCCTCACACACTCCTCCAGCCACCCAGCAGTGTGAGGGCAGAGTCCAGAGGGGGGAAAAGAAGCCTCACTGTCTCCCCAGTCCCGCCCCTCCCCACACTCAGCAGACTTGGTGATACTGACCAAGCATCACCGGTAGAAGGCCCCTGACCCCTGAGCACCACAGGAAGATACCCCCAGAAGGGGAAACTGAAATATGGAAGTTTCTGCCTTCTGAGCTTCCATGAATGTAATTCTTGGTGACCCGGTGACTTGGGGATTTTCCAGCACCATTTTATTAATCTCCTTATTGTGGGGCTTAGAAACCACACCTTGCACACACAGTAGTTAGAAACCACACCTTGCACACACAGTAGTTCCCATGTCACTATGACTAAAACAATTTCATGCACCGTCATGAGTTTTAGATTTTAAAAATAATTCCAAAAGTACTCATGAAATGTAGTCAAATAAAAACATGATAAAATGTCCTACTTACAAGGCAGTTCCCTTTATTCAGCCTACCTGCTCAGGGAAAAAAAAATACTCAGCATCCCTCGGAAAGTTGCGAACACACAAAAGGTGCCCGCCTTCCAACTGCACCCAAGACCCCGACTTCCCCTCCATGGTTCCCAGAGAGGCATCACCCCTTCGTGTTGCACTAACAGTATGGAACCATTCCCCACAAAATCATTGGCACCTTAAGTTGTTTGCGGACTTAGGCCTGTGAGGTCGCATGCTGCCCGCAGTGAGCACAGAAATGAACGCCTCTCAGGTTAGTCCTCATCAGGGTTGACCCGTGGTAGTTGGAAAGCACCTGTTGATTTGCAAGGGAAATGCAAGCTTTATTCCTCAAAGGCTCATCAAGTTTCCACTTGGGTGTTTACCCAGGTGTAATGTATCTAGGATCTTTATCATTTGAGAATGTAAAAAATTACCAAGATGGGAGTGGGAGAAAGTTAGGCAGAGTAAGAAGCAGGAGGCTACATGCATTTTCTGTACCTTTAGCTTCAACTGCTAGGATGTGATGTCATTTTCGGCACTGAGAGCAACTGCACAAAAGGTAAAATCTTAGGGAAACTGGGGTAAGATTAGCATGCAAATTGACTCCCTTCAGAAAGCCCCAAGATGAGTGTGCTTTGGACAATACTTCCCGCTGCTTGTTTCTGATTCACAGTATCCCAAACCCTGGAAACTGAGAAATGCAGATTCTGCAGCCTGAGATGGGAGCCCGAGGCATTCTAGGTGGTTCTGCCAGGAAGCCGCAGCAGGAAAGAGAAACAGCTGCCAAAAGAGAGAAGTCTTAAGCCACTCCAGAGAAACAGCTTGAGAGAGCTCAAAAGACAGCAGAAATGGCATGGCGGGCCTCTGCACTTGGGAGCGAGTGAGGCTTTTCATGGGCCTGACAAAGGAGCAGGATGCTAAATTTAGCAGTGGTATTTTAGTGGAGGGTTTCTGAAACATTTCTGCCCCCAAATGTCTTTTCCAATGCAAACAAAGGCAGCTCCATCATGAGCTTCAAATGGTCCACTGAGTCCAGAACAAGGCAAGTTTTGTTGGTGGCTGGTTCAGGGCCACACCCAATGGTGGAGCTCGGGGTGGGAGGTGGCAGGGGCTATGAGGCGCCTGAGATTGAACCTGGAACCTCCCCTCTAACCCACTGGCCCATGTCCATGACTCAACAAGGCAGCAACGTAGTGTTAGTACACCACTGTCATACCGCAACCAAAAAAAGACCGGGCCGGAGAGATAGCCCAGCGGGTAGGGCGTTTGCCTTGCAGCGGCCGGCCAATGCCGGCCGGGTTCGATCCCGGCATCCCATATGGTCCCCGAGCACCGCCAGGAGTGATTTCTGAGTGCAGAGCCAGGAGTAACCCCTGAGCATCGCCGGGTGTGACCCAAAAAGCAAAAAAAAAAAAAAAAAAACCTATTTCTTTGCTATAAACTGCTTTATGAAGACAACAGTGGTGATCATGATCCCTAGTTTTTTCAGTTTCCAAATAGTGAACAGCATGAAGCATTTAGCCCATAAATGGCATCCCTACTGGCGCTCTAAAGGACTAGGAAACCGCCAAGCATAGGCGGGGCTGGGGGCTGATAAAAATCAAACCAGCGGCAACAAAGGCATTGGGCGGGGAGTGTAGGCACTTTGGTGGTGGTGAAGGCCAGGAGCTTTAGCATGTACTGAAACTCTGTACATGAAAACCATGAGCATGGGTTACTGAGTGCAAGGCAAGCACCCCTGGGTTATCTCTGTCCCCTATCATAATTTTTTTTAATAAAAGGAAAAAAGGGAGTTTGAACCCAGGTGGTTCCCACTACTCAGCAGCCGGGTGATCACAGGAAAATGATTCCAGGTGCCAATGTTCTGCGTTGATTTTCCCTATCTGTGAAGGGACACCATGGGACACACAAGATGTGGTCGTGGTACTGGAGGTAGTGGCAGGAACAGCAGGTGACCAACACGGCCAGTCACTGTGCATTAGGGCACATTTTTTTTTAAACATTTTATTATACCACCGTGAGATATACAATTACAACGTTGCTCATGTTTAGAGGTTTCGGTCACATAGTGTTCCAGCACCCGCCCTCCACCAGTGCCCATTTCCCACCACCAATGTCCCCAATTCCCTCCCCCCTCCCATAGCCTGCCTAAATGGCAGGTTCTTTATCTCTTTTCTCTCTCCCTCTCTCTCTTTTCCTTCTCTTACACATTGTGGGTTGCACTACATACACTTGGAAGCCATCATGTGCATTTCTTTTGCCTGTATTTAATGTTCAGTTCTAAGTAGGTATTAGCCCTTTTGACCTTTATTCACACATGTTCCCTTCTCTGTCTTACCTAACCTCTGACTCCCTCATGTTTGCGGTAATTTCCACTTTTGGTAAGACCACATAATATATTTATGTCATGCAAATAAATGCAGTCATTCTATGTCTCTCTCTTTCCTTCTGACTAATTTCACTCAACATGATCCTTTCCATGTCCATCCATTTATAGGCAAATTTCATAACTTCATTTTTCCTAACAGCTGCATAGTATTCCATTGTGTAGATGTACCACAGTTTCTTTATCCAGTCATCAGTTCTCGGGCATACTGGTTGTTTCCATGTTCTGGCTATTGTGAATAGTGCTGCTATGAAAATAAAAGTGCGGATTGTGTTTCCGCTGTGTGTTTTTTTGGCTTTACAGGGTATATTCCCAAGAGTGGTATGGCTGGGTCAAAAGAGAGCTCAATTTCTAATCTTTGGAGGAATGTCCATATTGTTTTCCAGAAAGGTTGTACAAGTCGACATTCCCACCAACAATGTATGAGAGTCCCCATTTCCCGCATCCAAGCCAGCACTTGTTGCTTTTACCCTTTTGAATATGGGCCAGTCTCTGTGGTGTGAGGTGATATCTCACTGTTGTTTTGATTTGCATCTCTCTGATGATTAGTGATGATGAGCATTTTTTCATATGCCTTTTGGCCATTCAATTTCTTCCTTGTCAAAGTTTCTGTTCATCTCTTCTCCCCATTTTTTATGGGGTTGGCTGTTTTCTTCTTATATAGCTGTACCAGTGCCTGATATATCCTGGATATTAACCCCTTATCAGATGGGTATTGGGTGAATATTCTTTCCCATTCTGTGGAATGTCATTCTATCTTGGTCACTGTTTCTTTCGAGGTGCAGAAGCTCTTTAGTTTCATGTAGTCCCATATGTTTATCTTTTCTTCTAGTTGCTTTGTTAATGGTGTTTCACCTTTGAAGATGCCTTTAGCTTCAATGTCGTGGAGGGTTTTTTCCTATATTTTCTTCAACGTGCTTTATGGATTCAGGTCTGATATTGAGATATTTAATTCATTTTGATCTGATTTTTGTGCAAGGTCAGGTGTCCAAATTCATTTGTTTACATGTAGCTGATTAGGGCACATTTTTACTGGGGGAGACAAGAACCTCAGTCCCAATGGTCAAATTAGAAAGCCTTTCGGCACCACGGGCACTGTAGGTGAGCAAGCAGAGAGATGAGTGTCATTATGGGACACCTGGCAAGTGCTGACCAAGAACATTCATGCAGGTTCCTTGGGAAGCAGGTTGGCCTGCTGAGGGAGGAAAGACTCGTGGACAGGGCGCCCAGAGGAGTTGCTCAGTGGCGGAACACTTGCCTTGCGATCCTTGACATCACCCCCACATCACGGTGGCCCGCCTTAATGACCATGGCCTTCACCACCAGCGTTTGTGGCCAAGGTCAAACACCATGGTCAGGTGTGCGAGCCCGGACAGTACGGTCAGGTCAGCAATCAGGGGAAAGCCAGAAGAAACAGACTCGGATATACAGACACACAACCACCCCGATACAAGCTACGGAAGCAAACTGAGAGGACCGTGCCTTTGACAGTCACAAGAATGACTATATTTCCTTCATTGGATTGGCGGGTGGCTTATTTTTGGTGATTCTTAAGAACCAGTGCAGATTAGTGCTAGAGCAGTTTACATCTATCCCTGTAATGGTCTCACAGAGAAAAGGAAATTCATTAGCCCTCAAGGTTTCCTAACAGCGATGATGCAAGGAACTGTAACACAGAGCCTCTTTGAAGCAAAATGTCAGCACACCCAACACTACTCTTTTCAAGATTGTGCCTTGAAGAGCTTCTTGGTGAACACGTCTCCCCTTACTTTTCTAATACAAAGATTGTAATAAATGACTGATGCTACCCTCTCCACCATGCCGCCTCCCTAAAAGGAAGCACGTCATGGACTGTGAAGGAGACTGCAGCACGGAGGGGGTGGTCAGGGGGTGATTGTCACCAAGGCACTTGAAGGATGAAACAGCAAACAACAGCGAGAGCTTTCAAGGCTAAGTCGGATCTCTCAACACACCAATGGAACGAGTGCAGACCAGGGCTGCTCAAATGACGGCCAGTGAACTCTTCCCAGGAGATCCACAGTGAGGCGAGTACACAGTCTTCAACTCCTAAAGCGCTGTTTCATTCAGCTAACGTTAATTCGAAGCAAGACTTTGGATAAAGACAGTGGGTCCGTGATCTCCCTTATCACCTCAAAGACTGGGAACAGTTTCCTGACCAGCTTTGTTTCTACAGTGCAACTCTGGGGCAACACTAGTATAACCATTACAGCATTAAGCAAAAAAGGAAAAAAAAAAAAGTTTTAAAGCATTATTCTGTAAATAATCCATTCAACCTAACAGACAAACAGATGTGACTGCTGAAACAAATGGTAATACTGGAAGATATTTCCAAGCAATTTGAGAATTTCCATTTCTTGCCTTACCAATTCTTTAATTGAACCAACAAGGTTTTTCATAAGTATAAAAATAGATTAATAAGAATTTTTTAATAACTAGAGTATTGTTTTCCTATCTTACTACTTTGTCTAATTAGAAAGCCAATATTGTATTCGGATCTCCTTAGCTTTTTACATAATGTCCCTTTTTCTGTCCCAGGATCCCGTCCAGGATGCCATGTCCCCGTGGTGTGACCCAAACTCAATCCATTAGCTCATGACAGCAGGAGAACACTAACATTTTCTTTCTTTCTTTGTGTCCTCCCTCCCTCCCTCC
>JAJIBD010008880.1:0-62784 GCA_021461705.1 Cryptotis parvus
TGGATTGTGTGGTACAGAAGCACAGAGCTGGGGTGTGGAGTGTGTAGTACTGAAACATACAGATGGGGTGTGGACTGTGTGGTACTGAAACATACAGCTGGAGTGTGGAGTATGTGGTACTGAAGCACAGAGCTGGGGTGTGGAGTGTGTGGTACTGGAGCACAGAGCTGGGAGTCCTGCATGCAGAGCATGTGCTCAGCCCCTCGAGCTCATGAATTTTCTCCTTTTCCTTCCCTTTCCTTTGCAGCACCAGAGCAATGAGTCTGGGGCATCCTGCGTCAAGGCTTGAGCATGCACAGCCTGCAGCAGGGTCTAAGGACACTGGCTTCTTTGTTTTGCAGATTAGGACAACTGAGTCCAGAGAGGCTCATGGATTTTGTAGCAGGGTGCCTGTTTCCCTGCTGAAGTGCAGTGTTGTTCTTGGAATGTTCCATCTGTGAAGCTCCCCATTCCTGGGGTGCTTGGTTTGTTGTGTCCAGCTCATTATGTTCTTATCAGCTCCCTAAGGCCTGTGGGTATGATCTATACCCCAATTTACTTGGAGCTGTAAAATCAGGATAAGAAACAGTGCCACTGGTCTTCAGATATTTTTCTTCCACTACTTGGAATTAAATGAGATATTCCGTTAACTTCTCTTCTGACAAAACCACAAACAGCATAATAATGATCACTTGATCACTTGATCATTTGACATCCCGTTATTCATCGATTTGCTCGAGTGGGTGCCAGTAACATTTCCATTTGACCCTATCACGTGCCAGTGAGCCCAATGGCATCTGCTTGCTTCAGAAATACGAAGAGCCTCAAACTGTTCATTCAGAAGTCTGACCATCTTGTAGGTGGGTGGCCATGTGATCTTTTGACGTCCCGTGGGATCCAATCAGTAACAGCTCTAGTCCAGCGGTTGTCTCCAAATCGCATTACATGTCCAGCCCATCTGATTTTCGATGCCTTGGCAAACGAGACAGCATCCCTGACTCTGGAACAGCAACAGAGGTCGGAACTCTGGATTCCTTCTTTCACTTAAGTGAGGCATGATATTCCAAGCATAGCTCTTTCAATTCCTCTTTGGGAGACCCGAATAGCATTCTCATCCCTGCTTTTTGTAGGGCCTACGTCTCTGAAACGTATGTTAATGCAGGGAGAACGGTGGAGTTGAAGAGATGTGCCCGGAGCCGGAGGATCTCTGTCTTTTTAGCTATTTCTTCGTTGCTTTTGAAGGCATTCCATGCGCTCTCTTCCTCCTGCGCAGCTCAGGTTTTAGGTCGTTCATAATGTTGAGTTCTCGACCTAGGTACACATAACTGCTGCATTCAGAAATGTTTGTTCCATTGAGAGTGAATGGGGCCTCTGGAACTAGTTCATTTTTCATGAACATAGTTTTGTTGAGATTCAGCTGTAGACCTATCTTTCCACATTCTCGGTCAAAGTCAACCAGCATTTGTGCCACTTGGCTAATGTTTGTTGTTATTAGAATGATGTCATCAGTGATGTGGTGACACGCTACCTGTCTGGAATGCAAGGTGCCCTCCCTTCACATGCTACCTGTCTGAATGCAAGGTGCCCTCCCAATGGAAAACCAGCAGGACAGTTTTATTATTCAAGAAGGGAGACATCCACGACATTGGCAACTATCACCATCTGCCTGTTGTCTATCATCTACAAGCTGTTCACTCAAGTCATCCTGAACAGGATTGGCAGAACATTAGATGAAGGACAACCATGTGAGCAAGCTGGCTTCTGAAAAGGATTGAGCACAATCGACCATATCCACATGGTAACCAAGCTCATTGAAGTTTGTGGGGGAGTTCAAGATGCCACTCTGTCTTATGTTGATTGCATTAAAGAAAGCCTTTGATTCTGTAGAGACTGAAGTGGTCATCGAAGCCCCTAGCCAAACAGGATGTTCAAACCCAATACATCAAGATCCTTCATGAGCTGTATTACGGATTCACCACCAGGATCTCACCATTCTACAAAGAAGTGATCATTGATGTCAAAAGAGGGGTTCGGCAGGGTGATACCATTTCACCAAAACTCTTCAGCGCCACCCTCAAGAACATCATGTGACAATTAGAATGGGAAGGAATGGGAGTGAAGATAGACAGTGGGCAACTACACCACCTCCACTTCGCTGATGAGGTAAAGATAGAGTAGAAAATAAAGACAAGTCTTTTCTTGGCATTTTATACATAATGGGCCCTGGAGAGCTAGTACAGGGTCTAGGGAAGTGGTGGTAATCACTGGTCCATGACCTGTGCCAGCCCACAGGTGTAGAATGGTTGAAAATCACTGGTTTGTCACCTTGGTTCTGACTGCCATGGTCTAATGTGCAGGACAAGTGCTGGTGTACAGCTGCAAAAAGAACACTAGGTAACGGATGTCTGGTTTGATGCACCTGCCTCTGGTTGAATACCCAGAACTATGTGGCTCCAAGGATTGTCGGGTTTAGCCCCCTGATCACGTATTGGGTAGCCCTGGAAGTCCCTTGCATAGCTGCCCTGAATCCTGGTGCCCCATTAACCAGATATTGGCAGGATTGGCCCCTGAGCCTCTTGAGCTTTAAGGAGATTCCCACCTCCTATCCCCCATGTTTGTGTGCATGTGTATGTGTGTGTGTGTTTGTCTACATTTACAGACGCATAGACACACATGGTCCAAAGTATTTCTAAGAGGCTCAAAAATCCTTCCTTGCTGGATTAACATTATCAAAATGGTAATACTCCCTAGAGCTTTATACAGATTCAATGTGGTCCCTATAAAGATACCCATGATGTTCCTTCAAAGAAATTGAACAAACACTCCTGAAATTTGTATGGAATAATAAACCCCACAAATAGCTAAAGCAATCCTTGGAAAAATGAAGATGGGAGGTATCACTTTCCCCAACCTCAAGCTCTACTACAGAGCAGTTGTAATTAAGACAGTGTGGTACTGGTATAGAAACAGACCCGGAGACCTATGGAATAGAACTGAATATCCTGAAACACACTCTCAAATATACAACCACTTAATCTTCGATAAAGGAGCAAAAAAATATTAAGTGGAGCAAAGAAAGCCTCTTCAACAAATGGTGCTGGGAAAACTGGGCAGCTACATGTAAAAAAAATGAACTTAGACCACCTTCTAACACCATGCACAAAAGTCAGATCAAAATGGATTATAGATCTCAATATCAGACATGAATCTATAAGGTACATTGAAGAAAACATAGGAGAAACACTCTACGACATCGAAACTAATAGTATCTTTAAAGACGACACACCACTGACCAAACAAATGGAAGCAAAGATAAACAAATGGGATTATATAAAGTTGAAAAGCTTCTGCACCTCAAAAGAAACGGCGACCAAGATACAAAGACAATCCACAGAGTGGGAAAGGATATTCACCCAATACCCATCTGACAAGGGGTTCATATCCAGGATATATCAGGCACTGGTAGCACTTCACAAGAAAAAAAACAGCCAACCCCCATCAAAACATGGGGAGAATAAATGAACAGAAGCTTCCAAAAAGAAAAAAATTTGAATGGCCAAAAGGCATATGAAAAAGTGCTCTTTATCTTTAATCATCAGGGAGATGCAAATCAAAACAACAATGAGGTCAATGAGGTACCATCTCACACCACAGAGACTGGCACACATCCAAAACAGCAAGAACAACCGGTGCTGGCTTGATGTGGGGAAAAAAGGGACTCTGATCCACTGTTGGTGGGAGTGCCGACTGGTCCAGCCCTTTTTGGAAAACAATATGGGCATTCCTCAGAAAACTAGATATTGAGCTCCCATTTGATCCAGCAATAGCACTCCTGGGAATATACCCGAGAGACCGAAAAACACATAGCAGAAACACTATCTGTACTTCTTTATTCATCTCTGCGCTATTCACTATAGCTAGAATCTGGAAACAACCTAAATGCCCGAGAACAAAAGGACCGGCTTGAAACTGTGGTACATCTACACTATGGAATACTATGCAGCAGTCAGAAAAGATGAAATTATGAAATTTACCTGCAAATGAATGGACATGGAGACTATCATGCTGAGTGAAATTAGTCAGAAGGAAAAGGATAGATATAGAATGTCTGCATTCATTAATAGGATATAAATAGATACCAGTGTTTTACTAAGTGTGGGGAAATGGTAATGGCAGATTAAAACTCACCATTGAATATACACAAAGAGACTTAAGTGATAAACTCTAAATATCTGCAGGGCTAGCCACAATGTGTAAAAGAAGAGGGAGAGAGATGCAGAGAGAGAGAGACAGAGAAAGAGGAAACTGGGGTACCTGCTATTGAGGCAGCCTGGGGGTGGGCAGGAGGGGGTGGGGTACATTGGTGGTTGAAATTGGGCACTGGTGGAAGGATAGGTGCTGGAATACTGTATTACCAAGAACCAATTATGAACACCTTTTTAATTGTATGTCTCACGGTGGTATAATAAAAATTTTTAAAAAAAAGAAAGAAAAAAAATCCGTCCTTGCATGCTTGGGGCTATAAGTTTGACCCACAATTCTGACCACATGCCCACTTGCTCTGAGTGCACTCTAGGACCCCTGGCTTTCTGTGAGCGCTCTGCAACAGCAGTGTGCTAATCCTGGTGAGCACTGCAATTGAAAAAAAATGCATCTGATATAAAATTGTCTCAGCTCATTCACAATACTGTGAAAAGTGTCCCTAGTTCCAAAACACCTCCATTACTCCAGAATCAAACCTCTCCCCATTAAGCAGCTCCTCCCCACTTACCACCGCTCCCTCCCTCACTATTCTGCTTCTGCATGGATCGATTTAGTTTAGATTTCTTATAGCAGTGAAATTGAGGAGTTTTGGGTTACTTACACAGCAGTGAGGCAAAGTGGGGCCATAGGGCCAGATAAGTAAAGGTCAGACCTTGTGCTTGCTTGTCCTTTCTCTGCTCTAAACTCAGCATGGTTTGTCTCCGCTTCAAATGCCATGCTGCTGCCTTCTGCTTAAGCACTGCTAGTCTTTGCCTCATGTCTCCTTCCAAGAGGAAGGTAGCAGAAAGGGATATCTGAAACTTTTGGTTAGATCATTGAGACCAATTTGCAATCCCTTCAGGACTCTTTTTAAAGAACTGTCCTTTTCATCCAGAAATGGAGGATGGGAACAGATCTGTGGGGGAAGTGACTAAATTAGCCCACTTCTGCCTCAAGAGACTCAGTCAAAGCGAAGTTAGAACTCATGGGCAGTAACTGGGTAGAGAGAGGAATGAGACCTTCTAAGACCCATGTTAGGTTTGGTTCTTCCATGTATTATAGCCGCTACTTATTGGAACATTTTTGTTTGTTTTTGAACTACACCTAGTGATACTCGGATTTCTACTCCCAGTTGACTCCTCAGGACTCATTCCCTTCAGTGCTCATGTAAGCATGCAGTGCTTGGTATTGAATGGGTCCCCCACATGCAAAGGATGTGCTCTAGCCCTTTGAGCTACCTCCCTAAGCTCACTATCTGAGTTTTCATCTACACAATGTTGAAGGTCTTTGCAGTTCCTCCCAACCACCTCATTACCATCCTGCTAGTTCTATTATTTCCCTTTTATGGATGAGAAACCTGAATCTCAGAGAGGTTATGCAACCAGCTCAGTAAGATGGATGGATGTTTTTAATATCAGTTTGATTAAAAACAAAAAACAACTTGTCCTAGTCATGGCTCTGTTACCTGAGTCTAAGCTGAACTCTTACAGGCATTTGTGAGTTGATGACAGGACAGTGTCCCCAGGTTGCTTGGCAAGAGACACCTCAACATCCTTTGGAGGAGTTCAGTCATAGTTTGCCTCCTCCTGTTCAGAACAGCTCTGGTGACTCAATATCTTTTTTGCATTTTATGCAATTTACAAGCAGAGTTGGCTTGATGTTGTCTTTTGGCACCTAGCCAGTGTGCTTTGATTCCCACCTGTGATTTGATTCCCAGTGTGCACACAGCCATTGGGGTCTGCATTAAGTCCCTGCCTGTTCCCAAGGTCTGGTTTGACTCCCATGGCTTAGGCATTGCCTTGAATGGATATTTCCCCACTTGCTATTTCATCAACCTCATCTCTCACTTCCTCCCCTTGCGAGCAGTGTTCAAGTGCAGCTTTCCACACTCGTTCACACTTGCCACCCCCATTCCTTAAGGTTGATAAGCACAGATGACAGTTCTAGGCTTGGACCCCTCTCCCACCTGGGCCCCCTCCGCTATGTGCTATAGCCCTCAGCCCATGTGGCTAGAGGACTCGGCCTTCCTGAAGGCCACTTTCAAGAAAGTTCGGTAGAATGGCAACATGTAACTTTCATGGGCTTCTGAGATTTCTGGAATTCTAGTCTGGAGTTTGGCTTATGGTGGTGGTGGTGGTGGTGGTGAGGGATGTTGTAATCTTTTTTGGCAAATATGGAGGCAGAGACAGAGCAACTGGAAGATACTCTAAAAAACAAAGAAAGAGCAGCAGGAGGTACTTTAAAAATCTGTCAGTAACATACTCTGAGATAAAGATATGGTCATTGGAGGGAGGAATTTGGGAAAAGGGCATGTGGGAATTCTCTCGGCTATTTCTGCAGCTTGTTGAAAGTCAAACTAATTCAATATCCAAGATAATAATAACAACCACAAGTGGACGTATTTTAATAGTCTGCATCTATTTCTGCTGAGAAACGATTAGTCATATCAGTATCAGTCTTCCCGAGGTCTTACTGTTGATTTACAACTAGGAATTGGGAGAGGCTTACATGACTATACCCCAAATACTCTGTGACTTTGAACTATTCACAGGTCACATTATCACTTGTCACTTGCCTTCCCATTGTTCATTGATTTGCTCGAGCAGGAGCCAGTAATGTATCCAGTCATTGGGAATGAGATCCATTATTGTTACTGCTTTTGGCATATTGAATACACCATGGGTAGCTTACCAGGCTCTGCCATGGCGCTGGGTTTATCCTAGGGGCCCAGTGGACCCAGACTTTCTTCTATGTCAGACCATCAACCATCCAGGGCCCACAGGGCAGAGCCCCTGGGTGTAGACAAACCTGTCTCCTGTCTGCCACCTGCTGATGCAGCCAGGCACCGCAGCCACACCAGCAACACCTCGAGGGGCAGCAGGTCACATTATCACTTGATCACTTGAATCCCGTTATTCATCGATTTGCTCGAGCGGGTGCCAGTAACATTTCCATTTAACCCTATCATGTGCCAGTGTAGCCCAATGGCATCTGGTTGATTCAGGAATATGAAGAGCCTCAAACCGTTCCTTCAGGGTCTTGAAGAAGTCTGACCATCTTGTAGGTGGGCGGCCATGTGATCTTTTGACATCCCGTGAGATCCAGTCGGTAACAGCTCTAGTCCAGCAGTCGTCTCCAAATCACATTACATGTCCAGCCCCTCTGATTTTCGATGCCTTGGCAACGAGTCAGCGTCCCTGATTCTGGAACAGCGACGGAGGTCAGAACTCCAGATTCCTTCTGTTACTTGAGTGAGGTGTGATATTCCAAGCATAGCTCTTTCGATTCCTCTCTGGGAGACCCGAATAGCATTCTCATCCTGCTTTCGTAGGGCCCAGGTCTCTGAGGCGTGTGTTAATGCAGGGAGAACAGTGGAGTCAAAGAGATGTGCCAAGATCCGGAGGTTCTTTGTCCTTTTAGCTATTTCTTCGATGCCTTTGAAGCCATTCCATGCCTCTCTCTTCCTCCTGCGCAGCTCAGGTTTAGGTCGTTCATCATATTGCGTTCTCGACCTATGTACACATAACTGCTGCATTCAGAGATGTTTGTTCCATTGAGAGTGAATGGGGCCTCTGGAACTAGTTCATTTTTTCATGAACATAGGTCACATTATCTATATTAAAATATAAATCTTAGGCAGATCTTTTTTAAAAAGGTTAGGTAAGACAGAGAAGGGAATAGTATGCTAATAATTGCTGGAAATGACAATACTAGCCTATAACTGAGCATTGAATATAGGCAAAGGGATACACTTGATACCTCTAAATGTATTGCAAACCACAATGTGTAAGAGAAGGAAATGAGAGAGACATAAAGAGAAAGAGAGAAAAGAGATAAAGAACCTGCCATAGAGCCAGGCTTCTTGAGAGGGGCGGAATTGGGGACATTGGTGGTAGGAAATGTGCACTGGTGGAAGGATGGGTCCTGGAACACTGTATGACTGAAAACCAAACATGAACATTTTTGTAATTGTATATCTCACGGTGGTATAATAAAATATTTTAAAAAATTCTTGGTGAGGCCTTTATTTCATTATTTTCATGATATCCTACCATTGTTTTGGGCTCAGAGTATTTTATCTGAAAAGTCTGCCATCAATCTTAGGGATGCTCCTTTGTATGTGATTTCCTTCTTTTAGTATTTTATCTCACTGTCACTGTATCACTGTCTTCCCGTTCCTCATCGATTTGCTCAAGTGGGCACCAGTAACATCTCCATATGTCCTATCTCATGCAAGTAGAGCCCAAGGGCACCTGCTTGCTCCAGGAACATAAAGAGCCTCAAACCATTCCATCAGGTCATGGGAATGAGTTATATAATTGTTACTGGTATTTGGCATAACAAACACGGCACGGGTAGCTTGCCAGGCTCTGCTGTGCAGGTAGCATAAACAGCGTGACCGAAATCGGTCGCGCGAGGCAGGCTGTGATAGGCTGGTCTGCTTGGTGGAGTTCTGATGAGGGGAAATCCGGATGTGGAAAATGGAGGCCCTCATGGAGTGGGGGGGTCGTCTGGCTTGTTGCGAGGCTCTGATGGGGTGGCGGGCTAGAGCTAGAACACGCCATCCCTCCCAGGCGCCTCGTGAGCAGGGTCAGGGATCCCCTTCTGTCCCAGGGGATTGGTGGCTGGCGGACAGAGAAAGATGCAAGAATCTGACAAAGTTTCAAAATGCTTTACTTAACACAGGTTCAGGCATACAAATCAGCAATAGGAAAAACCCCAAATTTAGGGTTCTCAGCTGGGCCCCCACCACATGTAGGCCAAGATGGCTACCACCACATGTTAAGGCCCTGCAGGAGGAGACAGAGACAAGGCACCAGCAGAAAATGGGGGGAAAAGAGAGAGATTGAGCAAGAGGAAGAAGGCTAATTTTATGCCCTCAGGTAATTTCTCCCAGGACCTCACCTAGGTACTTTGAGATGCTAATGTTGCCTGCTGAGCCAAGATCTGCCTTGGAAATGCCTCTGCAGGGTAGAGAGAAGAAGTTTCTGAGATGAACTGTATCTCAGAATACAAAGGCATGCATCTGTACCAAAGAATACTCTATAGCCAGTTAACTTTTTCTCCAACCTTCACAAAAGTCTTGTCTTTTCACTTCATGGTAGTTATGTATATTAGCTATGAGTTATCAGAGAGCCATGCTTGCTTGGAGGCAAACAGTATTTCTCTCCGGTCTAATTAGTTAAGAGATCCAATGAGGCCAGGCAACTATACCGAAAAGATCTAGCTAGTCCCACGATGATTGTGGCAGCATGAGAGAATATTCATACCAGCCAGTATAGAATACTTGATCACTTGATCACTTGAATCCCATTATTCATCAATTTGCACGAGGGGGCACCAGTAACATTTCCATTGGACCCTATCACGTGCCAATGTAGCCCAATGGCATCTGGTTGATTCAGGAATATGAAGAGCCTCAAACCATTCCTTCAGGGTCTTGACAACGAAGTCGACCATCTTGTAGGTGGGCGGCCACATGATCTTTTGACATCCCAGGAGATCCAGTTGGTAACGGCTCTAGTCCAGCGGTTGTCTCCAAATCGCATTACATGTCCAGCCCATCTGATTTTCGATGCCTTGGCAAACAAGACAGCATCCCTGATTCTGGAATAGCGACAGAGGTAGAACTCCGAATTCTTTCTCTCATTTGAATGAGGCGTGATATTCCAAGCATAGCTCTTTCAATTCCTCTCTGGAAGACCTGAATAGCATTCTCATCCTGCTTTCCATAGGACCCAGATCTCTGAGGCATATGTTAATGCAGGGAGAACAGTGGAGTCAAAGAGATGTGCCTAGAGCCGGAGGTTCTTTTGTCCTTTTTAGCTATTTCTTTGATGCCTTTGAAGGCATTCCATGCCACTCTCTTCCTCCTGCGCAGCTCAGGTTTTAGGTCGTTCATCATGTTGACTTCTCGACCTAGGTACACATAACTGCTGCATTCAGAGATGTTTGTTCCATTGAGAGTGAATGGGGCCTCTGGAACTAGTTAATTTTTCATAAACATAGTTTTCTTTAGATTCAGCTGTAGACCTATCTTTCCACATTCTTGATCGAAGTCAGCCAGCATTTGTGCCACTTGACTAATGTTTGGTGTTATTAGAACGATGTCATCAGCGAAGTGGAAGTAGTGTAGTTGCAGACCATCTATCTTCACTCCCATTCCTTCCCATTCTAATTGTCGCATGATGTTCTCGAGGGTGGCGCTGAAGAGTTTTGGTGAAATGGTATCACACTGTCGAACCCCTCTTTTGACATCAATGATCACTTCTTTGTAGAATGGTGAGATCCTGGTGGTGAATCCGTAATACAGCTCATGAAGGATCTTGATGTATTGGATTAGAACACCCTGTTTGGCTAGGGCTTCGATGACTGCTTCAGTCTCCACAGAATCAAAGGCTTTCTGTAAATCAATGAACGTGAGACAGAGCGGAGAATAGAATACATGGCCAGATAAACTGTCACATTCAAACTGTCCTCCTCTTATCTACAAAGTGACCTGAAGGAGGCAACTCCAGGCCAGATGCAGAGGCTCTGGGCAGGTGTACTGTAACACCCAACTATACCAGGACAGAAGTTCTCTTCTACATCTGAGGCTGCCAGCAAATAGATGTAAACTCAATAGTCAGGCGCAGTTCCAAAAAAGACTTTTAATAGTACAAAAGCTCTACCACTGCAATCCAATATAATGGAAGACTTTAGCTCTTGTCAGAACTTAGACCATACACAGGGCCCAAGTCTCCCACCAATGAGGATCCCACCAGAAAGAAAGTCCTACCAAAGAGGGTCCTACCAAAAGGAGTCCCACCAAAGAGGGGCTCTCACTCGAGAGAGAGAGCCCTACCAAAAAAGGGGTGAGTACCTCAAGTCACTCCTCTTATGTACACCAAAGCAATCCTAACTTCAGGGAGGGTCTTGTCAACAAAGAACCTTAAGTAGCTTCTAGATAGTAGAAGAGTGTAGAAGGTTGGTGTCACTCCCTATTATTGGTATAAACAAAGGGTTATGACAAGGACTAATCTCTTCTTCCAAGATTCTCTCTTATGTAAAACACTGGTCAGAGACAGGGGGCTGGTATAAAATAATACATCTTGGGGCCGGAGCAATAGCCCAGTGGGTAGGGCGTTTGCCTTGCATTTGGCCGCCCATGCTGGCGTGGGTTGATCCCTGGCATCCCATATAGTCCCCGAGCACTGCTAGGAGTAATTCCTGAGTGCAGAGACAGGAGAAACCCCTGAGCATTGCTGTGTGTGACCCAAAAAGCAAAAATAATAATAATAATAATAATAATACTTCTTAATTTCATGGACTTCATGTAATCTAGATGGTACCTACAAGGTCCTTCTTATTTATTATCTGCACCAGGGTGATTCTGAGGATCTTGTTCTCTGTTTACTGAAAGGGTCACACTCACCTGCTTGAGGGCAAACTAGTATGATCCTTGCTATAATCTTAAATTGTAGTCTCAACATAGCCATGATGGTAGTTTCCAGGTAAATTCTAACTGTCCCACGCTGGATCCAGTGGGTATAAAGAGGAGTTGTGCCTAATCTAGAAAACATAGAAGTCTTAGTAGATGTATAATAATCAGTCAGAAGTTACTCATTCAGAGTAAAGGTAACTTCTGCAACTGTCACACTGTGCATCAGTGTTTACATAGAAGAGAGATCTCAATAGTATGAACCCTGGCTTAAGAACATGTAAATAGAACCTTTACTTTACTTAAGAACCCGTGAGTGGATGAAACAGCAAAGCTCCCAAGCTAGCTAAGCCTGTCATCCAACAGTCTATTCGCAGTTGTTTTAGGTATTTTGCTGCCCCCTCATCAGGTGTGTACATTTTTAGGAGTGTAATTTCTTTCTGATATACATCCCTTGATTATCAAGAAGTGACCTTCACTTTCCCTTATGACCTTTTTCAGTCTGGAAGTCTATGTTGTTGGATACTAGTATGGCCACCCTGACCTTTTTTGGAGGGGTTGTTGAGTGAAGGATTTTTTCCAGCTTTTAACTCTGAGCATATCTTTGGATCGATTGTTCAGATGTGTTTTTTGAAGGCAGCAGAATGTTGGGTTAAATTTTTTGATCCATTTTGCCACTCTGTGTCTCTTAACTGGTGCATTTAGACCACTGACATTATCATCATGGAATTTTTGTGCCGACCTTCTGTATAAGTTTGTTGTTCTTTTTGGGTTTTGTCTCATCTTATAGTAGTATTTCAGCCCTTCTTTTAGGGTTGGTTTTGAGTCTATGAATTTCTTGAGTTGTTGTTTATTCAAGAAGCTGTGTATCTGTCCCTTAAATCTGAGTGAGACTTTAGCCGGGTAAAGAATTCTTGGTGGGGAAAAAGGGACTCTCATCCACTGCTGGTGGGAGTGCCGACTGGTCCAGCCCTTTTGGGAAAACAATATGGGCATTCCTCCGAAAGCTAGATATTGATCCATTTGATCCAGCAATAGCACTCCTGGGAATATACCCTAGAGACCGAAAAACACATAGCAGAAACACTATCTGTACTTCTTTATTCATCTCTGCGCTATTCATTCTAGCTAGAATCTGGAAACAACCTAAATGCCCGAGAACAGAGGACTGGCTAAAGAAACTGTGGTTCATCTACACTATGGAATACTATGCGGCTGTCAGAAAAGATGAAATTATGAAATTGACCTGCAAATGGATGGACATGGAGTCTATCATGCTGAGTGAAATTAGTCAGAAGGAAAAGGACAGATATAGAATGACTGCATTCATTAATAGGATATAAATAGATACCAGTGTTTTACTAAATATGGGAAATGGTAATGGCAGATTAAAACTCACCACTGAATATACACAAAGAGACTTAAGTGATAAACTCCAAATATCTGCAGGGCCAGCCACAATGTGTAAAAGAAGAGGGAGAGAGATTCAGAGACAGAGAGAGAGAGAGAGAGAAAGAGAGGAAACTGGGGTACCTGCTATTAAGGCTGCCTGGGGGGCGGGAGGGAAGGGATACATTGGTGGTGGAAATGGGGCACTCGTGGAGGGATGGGTGCTGGAATACTGTATTACCAAGAACCAATTATGAACACCTTTGTAATTGTATGTTTCACGGTGGTATAATAAAAAAATTAAAAAAAAACAACAACAAAATACAATGATTTTCAATAAGTAAATTAAACAGAAAAGTCAAAAGTGTACTGATATCTGCAAAGTAAAGAACTGAGTTGGGGTTTAAGGAGTTTATTAATTAGACTAAGAATATACTCTTTTTATTTTTTATTTTTAAAAGTATTTTATTATACCACCGTGAGATATACAAATAAAAGATACACAATTAAAAAGTTCATGTTTGGGTTTTGGTCATACAGTGTTTCAGCACCCGTCCCTCCACCAGTGCCCATCTCCCACCACCAACATCCCCGGTTCCCTCCCGCTTCCCCAGCCCTGTTCCATGGCAGGTTCTTTATTTCTTTCCCTTTCTCTCTCTTTCTCTTTTCCTTCCCTTCCAGACTATGGATTACAGAACATACATTAAAAGGTTGTCATATGTATCCTTTTGCCTCTATTTAATGCTCAGTTCTAGGTTGGCATTAGTACCCTCGACTATTATTAGCACCCTGTTCCATTTTCTGTCTTACCTAAACTCTGACTCCCACACGTTTGTGATAATTTCCACCTTTGACAAGACCTCCTGATATATGTTTCACTTGACCTTGGATATTGGTATCATAATGTGTACATATATATTTATAAAATTCGCCTATAAATGGATGGACATGGAGAAGATTATGTTGAGCGAAATTAGCCAGAGTGAGAGAGACAGATACAGAATGACTGCATTTATTTGCATGGCATAAATATATATGTACTCTTTTTAATAGATGCACAAATAGATTACATTTGAGCATAATATATTAACTATGTTTTCCCTGTATCTAGGATTTTTAAATGTGGTGTTAGTTGAAATGAAAATAAAGATTTCTGGCTCAGCTATGTGGCTCAATGTAAAGGTTATAACTATAAATGTGAGAAGCATGGATACAATCTCTGATAGTAAGAAAAAGAGATTCCTTTACGCCAACATAAACCAGAAAAAATGGGGTCTATTGTTCACATTCTCTTAGTAAAATAATTTTCTGAAAAAATTTTATGGAGAGGGATTAATAAAAGCTAATAAAACTACTTAATAATAATAAAAAGAATTCTTGGTGAGGCTTTCATTTCATTGTGTTGTTCCACTGCCTTCAAGCTCAGAAGATCTCTTCTGATAGGTCTGCTGAAAGTCAAATGGATGCGCCTTTGTATAAAATTTCCTTCTTTGATCTTGCTGCTTGAAGAATTGTGTCTCTATGGCATCCATTATTCTGACTAGGATATGTCTTGGAGTCTTTTTATTGGGTTCTTTTTTTGCTGGTACCATTTGGGCTTCTTGGATCTGGATGTCCATGTCCTTTAACTCTGGGAACTTTTCTGGAAGAATTTTTTTAACTGTACCTATTTCCTTGGGGTTGCCTTCCTGTCCCTCTGGGACTCTGATGATTCTTATGTTGTCCTCTTGGATTCATCCCAATGTTCTCTGTTCCACTGCTGATCAATTTATTGGTCTTTTTTTCATCTGTTGCATTTCCCTGAGTGCTTTTTGCATCTCATCCTCATTCTCATTGATTCTGTCTTTCGCTGCTGTCATCCTACTGCTGAGAGCACCATTTGCATTTTTTTCATTTCATTTACTGAGATTTTATTGATGATATTTCTGTTTGTAGTGCTCTCATTTCTGCTCTCATTTCCTCATGTAATTTATTGATTTCCCTTTCCACTGCTTCATTTATGTCCCTCCTGTATTTTATTGGACATCTGTTTCATTTTTTTTCATTAAGCTCATTAAACATCCTCAACACTTCTCTGAATTCTTTGTCAGGAGAATATGAATGTGGGAATTCCTTGTTGATGCTTTGGGACTATTTTCTTCTTCAATCCTTCAAGGAGGGATCCGTGTTGTTTCCCCATAACTCTGTGGTGGTCTGGAGATGGAATCTTCTGGGCACTGCTCCTCTCTCGCTGTCAGATAGGACTCTGTAAATGTCAATTTTTCTGTGCTTTAGGGATATGTTGTTTTGTCATTGTGGTTCAGGTAGTTAGTTTGCTAATGTGAGATCCAGTAACAGAGTCCAAGTGGTGGTTCAATGAAATATGAAAAGGAGGATTAACTTGTGGCTTCCACATGATGCCCCCATCTCCATGGGTCCTACCTGGACAGGCTGGGCACTGTGGGTGGGACCAAGGTCTCTGGTGCAGTCTCTGGGCACTCACTTGGAATGCTGGTTACTGTAGTTTCTGGTTTCTGTCCCTGAATCCTAAAACCTGCATGTGTAGTTCCCTTTCATTGGTGCACACCTGAGCCGTGAAGCCCTGACCCCACATTTTCTCCTTCTTTAGACAGAGTAATATGTCGTAGCATGGATAGTGCTATTTGCCTGTTCATTAGTTGATACATGTTCAAGTTGTTTCTAGGAAATACATCTAGAAATAAGTTGCTCTGGTGTTCTGTGTGGCTTTGTAGGCACTGCCCTTGTGTGTCTAGGTATGGGGTTGTTGGGTTATGTGTGAATTCTGCTTTGTGATTTGAGGAGCTCGCAAACTGTGACCTGCCTGAAAGATCCTGGAGAGCCTCTGCTGCCCATCTCCTTGCCCAGACTTGTTAGTTCTTTTTGATGGTAGCCAGGCTTATTCGTTCAAAGCATGGCATCTTGAGAGGGTTGTTATTTGCCTTTCCTTGGCGACTAAAGGTGTTTAGCATTTTGTCAGGTGCTTATTCCCATTTGCACATCTTCCCTGCAGTAAAGTCTGTTTGCACTCTTGGGCACACTTGCTTGGTCTAGGGACCAAGTTACCTGAGTTCTTAATGCATTCTAGATACAATTCTCTCAGCCCTTTAAAAAGTTTTTTTTATAACATTTTTTCTTCCACAAAAGACCAACAATGCTAAATTTCTGGGTACTGAGAGAAACCGAGAGGCCAGACTAAGACGTGGAAGTAGCAGTTGACATGGGTTTGGGGAAGCTGTCCTAGAGGCCATGATCCCCAAGAACCCAGTGGACCCCAGCATGTTGCTGCTCTGAGAAGCTGCGCATCAGCCCAGTATTTCTGCCTGTAGCCTACATGAGGGTGACTTACCAGTCTGCTCTGCTATTTGGTATGATTTGGTAGATTATTCTGGGGGTCTGAGCATGTTCAAAAATGATTCATGGAAATGAATATCAACTGCTTTTTCTATTTCTCTAAAGATTTCAGGGGCACACCCCCTCAGGGTGCAGGGAAACACGTCCATCATTCACAAGGGTTTCCTTCTGATGTGCAGTTATCCTCTTATCTTGATTCTATCACAAGCTCATTTTCTCTTCAAGTTTCACTGTCCAGATGGATTCATGTGAAGGGATATTGGGTGAAGGTTTGTTAAGGTGCTATGTCAGTAGCAACTGAAGCATATTCATGAATTCTGCCTGAAGTGGTTAGTTGTGCTGTGGGTACTACTGAGTCCATCTTATATTTAAAAATATTCAGGGTTGGGGGGTTAGTTGTTGGTTCACACTCAGTGGTTTTCAGGCCTTATTCTTGGCTCTGTGCTTAGGAATCACTTTTTGGTGGGCTTGGGGAATCACATGGGATGCTGGACATCAAACCCAGCTTGGCCACATGCAAGGCAAATACCCTATACACCATATTAGTGCTCCAGCCCCTGAGTCAGGTTTGCTGTGGTGGACTTGGCTAATCAGGCCCCTGAGCTGCACATGTATGAACTTCCTGCCTCACTTACTGCACCTGCTCCATAGCTTTCCTAGGGTTGAGCACTTTTCAGAGAAGCTGGGTCCTTAATATTAATGGAAACACCCATGGATGTTCTTCATCAAAACAACAGTCATTACAGATTTGCTTTGGTTTCTTTGGTAGTGGGATGGGTACAAAAAAAAGTTTCGGTGCTGTTTGCTTGGTGCCTACTCCAGGGCTCTTTTTGACAGAGATGTATGGTGTTTGTGTGTTTGTTGGAGAGGAAGGTATGAGAGACAATTGCCAAAAGAAGATGCCATGGGGAAGTTTTCACAAGAGGACTTCTGCTCCACTGGTCACTGCCTGTGGAGTTTTGGGATCCCTGCCAAAGTGCAGCAGTGAATTGAACAGAGAGGGCTATACCCTGTGAAGGTTAGGAACATGGATTGCCCCCTTGGAGCACACCTGGGGCTTCCACAGAGGCACCTTCTGTCTTCATGACAGTACTTTCCTTCAAGGGCTTGAAGATGGGGCCTCAGAGGAGTTGGAAGAGGAGAGATGGGAAAGAGCAGAGCAGACCTAATGTGGTAGCCCAAGACCCACAGTCTGGCCCATCCTGGACACAGTTGGATTCCTGCAATTGGGGTTGGAGGGGCAGTGCTTGGAATTGAACTCAGGCTGTGCCTGAGGTTGTACCCACAGGCTCCCTTTATTTACTTATTCATTTATTTATTAATATTTTATCATACCACCATGAGATATACAATTACAAAGATGTTCATGTTTGGGTTTCAGTCATACAGTGTTCCAGCACCCATCCCTCCACCAGTGCCCATTTCCCACCACCATGTCCCCGATTCCCTCCCCCTCCCCTAGCCTGACTCTATGGCAGGTTCTTTATCTCTTTTCTCTCTTTCTCTTTCTCATTCTTTTTCTCTTTCTCTCTCTCTCTTTCTCTCTTCCTTCTCTTATACATTGTGGATTACAATACATACATTTAGAAGTTATCATTGTATCTTTTGCCTGTATTCATTGCTCAGTTCTAGGCTGGTATCATCACTTTCGATAATTATTAGCACACTGTTCCCTTCTCTGTCTTACCTAACCTCTGGCTCTCACACATCTGTGGTTAGTTCCACCTTTGACAAACCTCTTGATCCATGTTTTCAAAGGCTCCCTTTATAATGGGGGCACTGGTGATAAGAGTCAGAGGTCACCAACCTGTGACACACTATGTGGACATACCTAGCTTGAACACCCTGCTTTGTCTGAGATTTGAATTAGAGTGCTGGTAGTGCCCTTTTGCTCTGGTGTCAGTGTATCCTCCCACTCATGCTGCCTGCTCACCGCCGTTATCCCTCTAAGATAACTTTCTATTGGGCATGCTCTGAGCAGGCTTCAAATGTGTGAGCCAGACCTCCACGCTCAACCACAGTTGTCTGTGTTGGGTAGGGAAGTTCACTATGGCATCCCTAGTCAGCTTTGGTTTTGGGGTGGGGGTGTTTGCTCTTCTACCCCCTTTTCTGTCATTTAGTAATGAACTGAGATACCTCTTGGTTTCTCCAGGAAGCTTCTAGAATCTGGTCCAAGCAGGAATCAACTATGTCTCCAGTACCCAAACGTGTTCCTGAAGCAGATTCTGGAACATCAAGCCCAGCTGGTCACTTCAGGAGTTTTCTTTATCAGTGTCATCATTGATAGTTCCCTAGGTTCAGTTGGCAGGTCGTAAGGGTGTCTTTTGAGGAGCAAAGGTGCTCTCTCAGACCCTTGGCATGTTGCCCCACAGGAACTGGTATTATGCTTCCTTAGAATAGCCCCCGAGAGTGAAAGGGGAATTGCTAAGCCAGAGAGGACTTCGAGATGCCATTTCCCCTTTCACCAATGATGCTACCTAATGCATCCTCTGCATTAGGAAATAATTTCATGGGATTTGAACTCCTGGGAGATCACAGACAGCATCATTTTGATTTTATATGGGAGGAAGCGGCCCAAGGAAAATGTACTTGCTTAAAGGTCGAATCCAAATAGTTCAGCAGTTGAAATGTAAATCCCCATGTTTCTTATGCAGAAGACGAACATTCAGATAGAAATTTTAGGGAGAAATTTGTTTATAGGAAGAATGAATTTCCCCCTAAGCTCTCTCCTGTTCACAGTATTAGAAATGGACTTTGAATTTTCTCATTGTGTGTCTCCATGCCCTTTTCTATCTGTCCTCAGAATTTAATATCTGTAGACTGAGTCAACACTTGGAATAAAAAAGCAGAATTCGAGACCCAAGCCTAGTTCTGTGTGCAGCTTTCTCAGGAATCACCACAGTGATTTTCTCAGAGGAAAGGTTAAGTGTTGTGGCATGCAGAACCACTAGCATATAAAAGATGGAATAAAATCAGTGTAGCGTAGAATGAGAAGCATGTCTACTGTGAATTTGACCTAATAGAATCAAAGGGAGTAATACTCATAGTCTCACCAACAGGCTCTCAGAACTGCAAATGATGATAAAGACATTCCCGGGCAGATGAAACTCGGCCGACACAGGCTGACTATGGTTTGCATTAGCAATGTTCCTCTCCGAAGAAAAGCTGTGATTTCAGAAGTGCGTCCGCTGAGCGTGCACAAAGTTCAAAGGCAAGAAGGAGAGAACAATTAGAAACAGACATATCCTGCTTTATCACAGCTGGACCAAAAAGGAAAGTGAGGATGGTTTACATAAGTGGTAGTACCCCGGAAAGCAAGAACTGCAGCTGAGTGGAAGCTGTTGAAGGGAACCTCTTTGTGTGTTTGTGTGTGTGTGTGTGAAAGAGAGAGAGACAGAGACAGAGAGACAGAGACAGAGAGAGCAATAGCAGCATATTGAGGAGCCCAGTGAGTAAAGCTCTTGGAAGAATCCCAGCTCCGTACAGGTTGACCTGCCTGTGGGCTGCTTCCTTCCCTCTGGATGTCTGCCTACCTGACAGAAGGAGCATGAGAAAGTATTTGCAGGCAAGGATGGGCTGGTAGAGAGGGACTGTCCTGAAGCTGTTATTAGCTGCAAATAACCCCCTTAGCAAACGTTGAGAATTTGGATTCAGGGAATATATGGACTGTTTGCCATCATGAGAGCGTGAATTCTAAGAAATTGTGCAATAATGAATTGTCAGCCACTGACAGTTACTGAGAGCTGTAATTAAGAGAGAAGGCTCTCATTCAGAAGGAACTGGAAGAATATGCCTGGAAGAATAAACAGGGCTCTTGTTAGTGACTTTTTGAATCGTGGTTTTCTTCTGCAGCAGCTCTGCAGCGGGAGTCACCCCTGGGCACTGGTGTTCATGCGTAAGGGCGCTGTCAGGCCATTTCCTTTCCCACCAGTTTTGGGATTCGGGTTCACTTCTTCCTGCCTGGGTTTCTCTGCCCTTGTGAGCAGATTTGATCCTACACAAACCTGCAGTGAGCACTGGCAAGAGCACTGCATTCCGTGAGAGGTGGAATGCACTCTTAGGGAGACCTGATGGGCAGGCAGGGGTAGAGGCAAGGAGCAGTTCAGAAATCAGGTGATGATCTGTCAGTGGTCCGATGGCCCAGCAACAGATTATGGCTTCCTAGGCCAGTCAGATGGGTTCATATCCAAGGAGACGGCTCAGAAGCCTCAATGAAAAAGATTTTGGCTTGCTGAAGTTTCCCTGAATGACTGAGCATTGCAGGAATCAGAGATAGCCCCAGTGAAGTGGCATGCTTGTATTTTGAGGAGGGGACAGTTGGTAGGCCCAGTGGGGACACTGATGAGAATCAGCACTACTGGCATAAGCACCACATCTCCCATGGTCATGGCCAAAGTACCGGGACCCTTGGCACAGAGACTGCTCCTGCACAGTCAGTGCCCTGGCAAAGGCAGAGACTGGGCTGACAGAATCATCAGCACAGATGCCCCTTATCCCTGTAGCAGCGGAATTCATCATGACTGTGGTCCAGAGCAGGGGAAAAGAGTGGGGTGGGTATGTCTTTGCCAAAACATCAGCTGCTGTCTTCCCAGAGAGAGGCAGGAAGGCTGCCCTATGCCACAGCATCTGCTATCAAGGGTCTTAGCAGAAGAATAGCAGCAGCAGAAAAAAAAGTTAGTGAGCTCCAAGATGTAATGCAGAAAATGTCTAGAAAACAATAGAAGATGGGGGAAAGTCTGAAAAGAAATTAACAGCACACCTAAGAACTATGGGTTGAGTTCAGGAGGAGCAGCATAAGAATCATGAGTCCCTGTCTTCAGGAAGCCAGATTCGGAGAAGCATCTCTAAAGAAATCAGGTTAAAAATTCTCAGAGTTGAGGAGTGTGGGCACCAAGGTCTAAAAAGGCCCAAAGAGTTCCGGACAATAGATCCAAATAAAAAAACCCCAAGACACTTTATAATCGAATGGCAAAGGCCAAAGATAGATACATAATATTGAAAGCAGAAAGATCAAAAAAGAAACATACATATGAAGGAAAGCCCTAGGATTCATGGCAAACCTATCAAGTGAAGTTCTGTCAGCTGAGCCAGAAGAATTTGGTATTCAAAGAGCAGCTGTTTAAAGAACACAGAATCGCACATTCAAGAAGCTCACACAACTGTGTTCATTGCAGAGCAACTTATATAGCCAGGACCTGGACATAACACAAGTGCCCGGCAACACTTTGATAAAGAAGTGGGTAAGGAAATTCCTCCAAAAAGGCTGGTGTGGCCATATTAGTATCAGATAATATAGACTTCAGGCTGAAAAAGGTTAGAAGGGACAACGAAGGCCATTTCTTATTACTTAAGGGGTATGTACACCAGGAAGAAATTACGCTACTAAACATATATGCACCCAACGAGGGGCCAGCAAAATACATAAAACAACTGCTAAGAGACCTCAAAGAAGACATTAACTGTAGCACAATAATAGTTGGAGACTTCAACACTGCTCTATCAACGATGGATAGATCAACAAGACTGAAACTCACCAAGGAAATATTGGCCCTGAAGGAAGAAATGGAAGAAAGAGAGCTAGTAGATATATACAGGGCTTTTCATGCCAAAAAAGCTGAATACACATTTTTTCTCTAGTGCACATGGAACATTCTCCAAGATAGACCACATGCTAAGCCACAAAGCATACCTCAATAAAATTAAAAAAGATAGAAATTGTGTCAGCTATCTTTTCAGACCATGATGCACTGAAAATGGAAGTTAACCGTACACAGAAACAGGGAGTCAAACCAAACACCTGGAAACTGAACAGCTCACTCCCTGAACAACAAATGGGTCATAGAAGAAATCAAACAGGAAATCCAAAGATTTCTGGAAACAAATGAAAATGAAGACACCAACTATAAGAACTTGTGGGACACGGCAAAAGCCGTGTTAAGAGGGAAATTTATAGCTCTGCAAGCATTCATCAGGAAACAAGAAAGGGCCCACATAAATAACCTGACTACACAGCTGAAGACATTAGAGAAAGACCAACAAAAAGGAGCCCAACCCAGGCAGAAAAAAAGGAAATAATAAAACTTAGAGAGGAAATCAATGAGTTGGAAACCAAAAAACAATCCAAAAGATTAATGAAACCAAGAGCTGGTTTTTTGAAAAAATAAACAAGATTGACAAACCATTGGCAAGACTTGTAAGGACAGGGAAAGAGAGAACCCAAATAAACAGAATCAGAAATAAAAAGGGTGACATCACAACAGAAACCACAGAAATCCAAAAGATCATCAGAGATTACTTTCAGAGCCTGTATGCCGTGAAACATGAGAATCTAGAAGAAATGGATCAATTCCTGAAGTCCTATAACCTCCCACGGCTGAAACAAGAAGACCTCCAATACCTGAATAAGCCTATCACCATTGAGGAAATAGAAACAGTAATTAAAAGACTTCCCAAACACAAAAGCCCAGGTCCAGACGGATTCCCTAGTGAACTCTACCAAACCTTTAAGGAGGACCTACTGCCAGTCCTGTTCAAGCTCTTCCAGGAAATAGAAGAAACAGAAACACTCCCAAACAGCTTCTACGAGGCACATATCACCCCTGATACCCAAAGCAGGGAGAGACAACACAAAAGAAAGAAAACTACAGACCAATATCCCTGATGAACACGGATGCTAAGATCTTCAACAAAATACTAGCAAACAGAATCCAAAGACTCATCAAGAAGATTATACATCATGACCAAGTAGGATTCATCCCGGGTATGCAAGGATGGTTCAACATTCGCAAGTCAATCAACATAATACATCATATCAATAAGAGAAAAAATAAAAACCATATGATCCTATCAATAGACGCAGAGAAAGCATTTGACAAGATCCAGCACCCGCTCATGATTAAAACACTCCAGAAAATGGGAATTGAAGGGACTTTCCTCAAGATAGTTACAGCCATCTAACAAAAGCCCACAGCGAGCATCATTCTCAATGGGGAAAAGTTGAAAGCCTTCCCCTGAGATCAGGGACAAGACAAGGTTGCTCACTCTCACCTCTTTTATTCAATATAGTACTGGAAGTACTTGCCATAGCAATCAGAGAAGAAAAAGGACATCAAGGGCATCCAGATAGGCAAGGAAGAAGTCAAGCTATCATTATTTGCAGATGACATGATATTATACCTAGAGAACCCTAAACTCTCTACCAAAAAACTCCTAGAAACAATAGACGCATATAGTAGAGTGGCAGGATACAAAATCAACACGCAAAAGTCGGTGGCTTTCCTATATACAAATAACGAAAGAGAAGAAAGGGATATTAAAGAAACAATTCCATTCACAATTGTGCCACAGAAAATCAAATACCTAGGAATCAACTTACCCAAGTGTGTAAAGGACCTGTACAAAGAAAACTACAAGACACTGCTCCAAGAGATAAAAGAGGACACAAGGAAATGGAAACACATTCCCTGCTCATGGATGGGGAGAATCAACATTGTCAAAATGGTAATACTCCCTAGAGCTCTATACAGATTCAATGCAGTCCCTATGAGGATACCCATGACATTCTTCAAAGAAATTGACCAAACAATCTTGAAATTTGTATGGAACGATAAACCCCCAAGGATAGCTAAAGCAATCCTCGGGGAAAAAGAAGATGGGAGGCATCACCTTACCCAACTTCAAACTGTACTACAAGGCAGTAGTAATTAAAACAGCATGGTATTGGAATAAAAACAGACCCGTGGACCTATGTAATAGAATTGAGTATCCTGACACCCAACCTCAAACACATGATCATTTAATCTTTGATAAAGGTGCAACGAGTCTAAAATGGAGTAAGGAAAGCCTCTTCAATAAGTGGTGTTGGGGAAAACTGGGCAGCAACATGTAAAAAAATGAATTTGGACCTGTGTCTAACACCATGCACAAAAATCAGATCAAAGTGGATTAAAGATCTCAATATCAGACTTGAATCCATAAAGTACATTGAAGAAAATATAGGAAAAACCCTCCATGACATTGAAGCTAAAGGCATCTTCAAAGATGAAACATCTCTAACAAAGCAACTAGAAGAAAAGATAAATATATGGGACTACATGAAACTAAAAGCTTCTGCTCCTCAAAAGAAACAGTGACTAAGATACAAAAAGCAGTCCACAGAATGGGAAAGAATATTCACCCAATACTCATCTGATAAGGGGTTAATATCCAGGATATATCAGGCACTGGTAGAACTTTACAAGAAGAAAACAAACAACCCCATCAAAAAATGGGGGAGAAGAAATGAACAGAAACTTCAGCAAGGAAGAAATTCGAATGGCCAAAAAACATATGAAAAAATGCTCATCATCACTAATCATCAGAGAGATGCAAATCAAAACAACAATGAGATACCACTTTACACCACAGAGACTGGCACATATTCAAAAGAACAAGAACAACAAGTGCTGGCGTGGGTGTGGGGAAAAGGGGACACTCATCCATTGTTGGTGGGAATGCCGGCTGGTACAGCCTTTCTGGAAAACAATATGGACATTCCTCCAAAGACTAGAAATTGAACTCCCATTTGACCCAGCCATACCACTCCTGGGAATCTACTCTGGGAAACCAAAAATACACAGCGGAAACACCATCCCTACTTTTATGTTCATAGCAGCATTATTCACAATAGCCAGAATCTGGAAGCAACCAGAGTGCCCGAAAATAGATGACTGGATAAAAAGCTTTGGTACATCTACACAATGGAATACTATGCAGCTGTTAGGAAAAATGAAGTTATAAAATTTGCCTACAAATGGATGGACATGGAGAAGATTATGTTGAGCGAAATTAGCCAGAAGGAGAGAGACAGTTACAGAATGACTGCATTTATCTGCATAACATAAATATATAGGTACATATTATGATACCAATATCCAAGGTCAAGTGAAACATACATCAGGAGGTCCTGTCAAATGTGGAAATTATCACAAACGTGTGGGAGTCAGAGGCTAGGTAAGACAGAAAATGGAACAGTGTGCTAACAATTGTGAGGGTACTATTGCTAACCTAGAACTGAGCATTAAATAGAGGCAAAAGGATACACATGACAACCCTTTAATGTATGTTCTGTAATCCATAGTCTGGAGAGGAAGGAAAAGAGAAAGATAGAGAAATGGAAAGAAATAAAGAACCTGCCATGGAGGAGGGCTGGGGAGGGGGAGGGAACCGGGGACGTTGGTGGTGGGAGATGGGCACTGGTGGCGGGATGGGTGCTGCTACACTGTATGACCAAAACCCAAATATGAACTTTTTAATTGTATATCTTTGTAATTGTAAAAATTAAAAAATTAAAAAAAAATAAATAAAATAAAATATTGATTTAAAAAAAAAAAGAAGTGGGTAAGGAACTTGTGGTCTGGTGCACAGTGAAGTAGTCCTCAGCTATGAGAGGAAGGCGACTTGCACTTTGCTGCAGCTTGGATGGAACTAGTTTAGTGAAATGAGTCAGAAGAACGACAAATGAGCTCAATCAAAATGTGGGGCTTAAATAAACAGCAAATGGCCAATGAGAACAACCTCCAGAATTCCTGCCCCCTAAGTGAATGTATCACAGTGGGGAAAGGACAGAGGGAAAAGGATCTAGGACCGTGGCAGAGGAATACTGAAAGGGAAAGACATACATATTAATACTCTTATAAATCATGGGACCTCAGTTTCCTTCAATTCATAGCAGCTCATCCCAAGCTGATTCTGGTTCCTGTATCTTGGCAACACACTCCTCTTGTACATTCTCGACATCATCCTGTATCTAGTTCTAGGTGGTGGGTGTACTATCTGTGTGCTTGACAGGTTTGTCCCTCTCCTCTAGCGCCTCCTTGGAGCTGGTGTTTGACATTGGAATCAGATTCTCAACTCACCTGCTCCAACCCTGAGTCCCATCCAGATCTTGGTTCCACCCTGACCTCACTGGCCCTCTGACTCTATCCCTTCCTGGTTCAGAGGGTAAGAATGAAATTCCAGGGAAGCTGACTCAAGTTTGATGCTGCTTCTCTGACCTGCACTCCTGCTTTAGTCTGTTCCTGATCAGAATGCTTGGACAGCTAGATCGATTTGTTCAGATTAAGGTCTTTTCCAACTGAGTTATGCTGGCTTTCATTAAAGTCAGCGTAAATGAGGTGAAGTCAGTATAATTGATGGAGCACATACTAGCCTCAAGCCACAAATGATTACATAGTTTATTTTTCACCATAAAACTTAGGAAGTGTGTATATTAGTGCTTCATGTGGATCAAAGATTTGGGTGGAGAAATAACTTGCCAAAGATGAAGCATCTTATAACAGGAATGTTAGACCTAGACACAGGTGGAATGGGCTCAAGTCAGTGCCAATTTGAATATAAACAACTTGTCTCTTATTGTGTGATACTCTTGGAAGAAACAGAACTCAGAGAACCTCTTAGCGGTCATTGTCTTTGTTGTTTTGGCCCTGCAGTTGAAAAAAAGACTATTGCCAGGAATCAGGCAGTAGAGACTCCAGTTGCTGGATGTCTTATCATGGCAATCAGGTCATTTTGTTTCTGCAGGTAAGCACAGATCCATTTCCTCTTCAGTATGGAATGAATGATGCAGAGAGCTCTGGTGCCTAGTAAGTGTGCTGTCTGCTGTCTTGTTTGCCATAAGCTGCAACTCCAGTGGGTCATTTACAGCATGGGTACACAGGGATACTGCCTCACTGTGTACTGAGTGGCAAAGCTGGATTTCCTTGCCCCTCAGGTAACTGTGGGGAATTGAATTTTGAACTTAAGAGAATGAAAGATAAAATTCAATTTCCACCTGGAGATTATGTTTTAAACTCCTTGGCGGGATGGATTCTCACTCTTGGCAGGGTTTGTCCTCTCAGACGTAGAGGACTGGCAGCTCAGCCCAGCACCTCCCTACAGCAGTGCTGCAGACAAGCTGCTTTCCCACCTGCGGTTCACATCTCACCATTTGCCCTCTCCACTTTTCCTCCAGGAACCCTCAGCTCTCATGCTTGACAGCTCAGTGTGGAGCAGAGTAGTAGTACGCTCACTGACAGGGCCAGAGTGGATGCCAGTCACTAGCCGGTACCTTCTGAGCTCTCCACTACTGGGTCTTCCTTTCTTCATTCGCTTGGTGGCCAAGATCAAAGTGAAGCCCAGAGACTCCAGCAGATAATGCACTGAGAAGAACTTTGCTATAAGAGCCTCAACAGATACTGGCTATGTTTTAACTTCTGACTTTTCTCTTCCTACGCCTTTTCCATCTATCCACATGTGCTCAGTGTTCTAAACTTCAAGGGTTCTTTCTCCTATCTGTCCTCAGTTCCTATGAGGACACTGGAGAGAGAAAAATAAGAGCATGGCCCACCATTCTTGCTCCTTACCATATAGGCGAAGGACAGGGGTAGGTATCTCGAGAGGATCCCTAGTACTATGGACGGTCCTTTCCGGAACATGATGAAATTTGTGTCACCTCACGCAGTACTGTCTCCTCCACTCACACACTTCACTAGGTGGAAGGGAAAGGCTGGCTTTAATCTCATGTCTGAGTGACAACAGCCCTTCAGAGCTTTGTGGTCTGAGTCTCACTTGTGTCTCCCACAGCTGAGGCCCTAAGACATGACCATGTCCCAGTTAAACTGCCCCTGCCTCTTTTAGAGTTTCCTTGTGTTGTGTATTTGGTTTTGGCCACATCCTTCAGTGCTCAGGGACTGTTCCTGACTCTGGGCTTAGGAATCACTCCTGGCTGTACTCAGGCAACCATATGTAGTTCCAGGAATCAACTGAGGTTGGCTACATGCAAAACAAGTGTCTTAACCCTTGTAATATCTTTTTGACCAGCCCTCCACTCCCACCCCCATTCACTTTTTAGAGGCTAAGGACTCTTGGTAGTTCCCAGAGCCTTAGTAACCAGAGGGGGACAGACATTGAGGTAGGGTCCACCCCTGGCTCTGCAGACTTGTAGGTGCCCTCTTTTTGGTCTGTGCACAAAGACAACTGGCCAACTGAGCTCGTGCAGTGCCTCCCAGGCTTTGCAGGCAGGAGCATCTCCTCACTGTGTGATGTCCACCTGAAGCCTGACAGTGATCCACAGATGCACTCTGGACAGCCAAAGGATTGGTTGCATGTCACATTTACCATTTAGCATGTGCTAGGTTCTGTTCCAACTCCTTTAGTTTTGTTTTCTTATCTGATCTTCACAGTAGCCACATGAAGCGTGATTTTATTTTTTTGGCCTTTGGACCATACCCAGCAATGCTCAATGCCTACTGTTGTCTCTGCACTCAGGCATTACTCCTGGAAGCCTCAGGGGATCATATAGGGTTGTGGGGATTGAAATAGTGCTGGCATCATGTAAGGCAAACACTTTACCTGCTGTACTATTGCTCTGGTCCTATTTGATTTTATTTTTACATTTGGTGCCATACATAGCTATACTCAGGCATTATTCCTGGCTCCTTGGTTTTCACAGATTACTCCTAATGGTACATGAAAAATTATATGTGGTGAAGGTTATTGAACCCAGGTTGGCTGCATGCAAGAGAAGAGCTGTAGGATCTTCCACCTTGCCCTCCACCCCAACCCCCTGAAGCATTCTTATTTTAGATGTGGAAACGAATAACATCAGGGGAGACAAAACAGTTCCTCCCAATCACCAGTGGGTGACAAGAAGCAGAGCTGGGAATTGCACCTAACCATTTGTCCAGCACCACCACTACCAGATCACCGGTCTATGTAAGCGAAGAATCCCAGTGCTGCCGTGAAAGCTTTGTGAGGTTTAAGTGCTGCCATAAAAGTGGTTCCATCCTTCACTTGTTGGGGTACACTGGGCACCCCGACAAAATCTGGGAGCAGGGCCAGGGAATCCCCTTCTGCCTCAGGGGATTAGCAGCCAGCGGATGGAGAAAGATGCAAGAATCCAGCAAAGTTTCAAAAGCTTTACTCACACTTGTTCTGGTATACAATCCTGTAAGAGGAAAACCCCAGACTTAGGATTCCCAGCTGGGCCCCAGCCAGATGTAGATTCAGAATCCTAGGCCAAGATGGCCACCACCACGTGTTAAGGCCCAACAGGGAAGAGAACAGAGAGGGAGAGGGTGAGAAGGCAAAAGGCAAAGGGGACAAAGAGCGGAAGAAAGTAGGCTACAGTTTTTATATCCCTACAACGCAGACCACCCACACCAATGGGAAGCAGTTGGGGTCAATTCTCCTCAGGTAACTTCTCCCAAGGCCTCACCTAGGTCTTTTGAGATGTTAATGTTGCCAGCAAGATCTGCCTCAGAAGCATCCCTGCAGAGTAGAGTGGGGAGGTGGGCATGTATGTGTACCAAAGAATATTCTACAGCTAGGTATATATTTCTCGAAGCCTTCAAAAGATTCTCATCTTTAATTGGTTGTTTTGTATATTAGCTTTTAGACTTATTAGAGAGCCACAGGTGCTTGCTTGGAGGCAAAAAGCATTTCTCTTTGGTCTAATTACTTAGAGATCCAATGTGGCCAGGTAAATATACTGGTATGATCTATCTAGTCCCACAATATTGTGGCAGCATGAGAGAAAATATTTATGCAAGCTAACATAGAATACATGGTGAGATATACTGCCAAAAATGGCCTGCAGGACATAACTCCAGGCAAGATGCAGAGGCTCTGGGCAACAGCATACTGCAACATTCACTGACTTGGTTTGCCTAAGGAAAATGCTAGTATTACTTAGCCTTTAGCATTTGTGTGGATCAAATGAACATTTTCTGTGAACTTGTGCTTTCATCACTTACAGAACTAAGGGATCGCTTGCCCTGTCCATCTGTTATAGGTGGAAACAGCACGCATTGCCCCAATGTGCCCTGATTAGGACCTGACTTCACTCCTCTCCTTGGGGTATTTCATCTTGATTTGAATGCTCATGCAAGCAGAATCTTGTTTCAACTTTCTCATGAAGGGTATAGAAAAAAATTTTCATCCTGGTAAAGCATTGCTAACTAGGGGTCCCCCTAGCTCCCTCCCCTCCACCCCCACCGTGGAATGATCTGTGCTCAGGCAGAAATTCTATGGAGGATTATTGGTTATTCAGTCAAACCAAGGGAGGACCCCCTCTCTCTGCTTCCTTCAGCTTTTCATGAGAAGTGGGTGGGGGAGTGGTGGGAGGGAGGGGAGTGTAGGTCACCCCAGTGTCATATGGTGATCAAAGGAGCCCTTATTCAACTTTTCACCCTCTTTGGGGCTTTGAGCAGAGCTCAGCTATCATAACACTAACTGAATCATCTTTAAAATATTTGTTTACTGGTCTGTCTCTCCTCCAGCCTTCAGATGGGTTGTGGGGAGCAAATGTGTCTTATTCTTTTTCACAGCCCCAAGGCCTTGAACAGCTTGCCTCAGTGTGGAGGTGCTTGCTCTCACCTAGAGTATTTAATCAAATGCTTTACAGGTATCTCTCTCCTTTCCCAGAGTCTGCATCACACCACTTTGCTTTCATAAAAGACAGGACACCCCGCCCTAGTCCATGTTGTAGCTAATTAGAGCAAGAGAAAGTGAAATGTCTTTCCCATGTCTGTGATTGTGATTTCAGATCTTCTGTTTGTTTGCTGTTTATCTGATAGGTTATTTGTATGTGTGTGGTGATGGTGTTGTGTGTGGAGCGGGATGGGGCTGGTGGGGGGTATTGGGCTCAAGAGGTTTTTTTTCCTTGTAAATTAGGCTAATGGCACAATTACTCTTTCACTTTATGCCATTTTGGTTTAGTAAGGTTCCATAGTCTGGGAAACCCTTTTGCTTTGAGATGGCTGGGAAACCACTATTTTACACTGAGCGAAATCAAGCTGCTAATGTTTATAACTTGGGAAAGTATGAAATGTTTTTTTTCACCTCCCCCTCTGTCTGTGTGGCCCCTCCAACCTTCTACCGTTAAATCATCCTGCAAAATTCCTGCTGCTGTCACAAGTCCATTGGGATGGACATTCTCAGAACATTCCCCCTCTGGCAAGCAGAAGTGATTAGTGCTATTTACTAAAGGATTGTATGTGAAAATACCATTTTTGTTCATAAAAACCAATATGGTCTCTTTTTTGGTAAAAGAGTTGTTTGAATGATAAAACAACCACTGTGGGTTGGAGATTTAAATTCATTGTGATTTAAACAACCTTTGTGGTTTTCATAGTACTACTTAAAAAAACTTTTTTAGACACCATGGTTTATAATACTGTCTATGGTAGGATTTCAGGCATAAAGCTTTTAGCAGCACCCCTTCACTCTATCGCATGTCCCCCTATCTCCACTCCTGTGTAACTCCTACTGAAGCCTCGGTTTCTGTTGCCTTTGGGCCTTTGTTATTCCCCTGCTATGTTTCTTTGGGCCCCTTCTATGAGAGAGTTCATTCTGTTCTGTCCCTCTTCTCCTGACTAACTTTGCTCAGTGTGGTAGTCTCGAGACAACCATGTAGCAGCAAATTTCATGATTTTCATCTTTTCTCATAGCTGAATAGTATTCCATTATATACATGTATCATAGTTTCTCTATCCTGTCATTTGTGTCAAATGACATGGGTCATTCCAGATTTTGGCTCTTTGAATCATGGTGCAATGAGCATAGGACAACATATGTCTTTTTCTTAATAAAGGCTTTGGGATCAGTACCGAAAGTGCAGAAGCTTCTTACTTGATTGTACTCCCATTTGTGTACCTCTGCTTCCATTTAGATAGCAGATGGCATTGAATCATTAAAGATATCTCTAGATTAAGGGTCATGGGTTTTCTGGCTAGATTTTCCTCAATATAATTTATGGATGCAGGTATAATATGATCTTCAGTCCATTGTAATTTGACTTTTATGCATGGTGTCTTGTGCATGTTACTATTTTTATATGCCAGGTGGTGTCCATCCATTCAGGAGTTAGCCTTCCTCCATCCTTCTCACTGAAGAGGAACACAGTACCTGTTTCTCTAATAATCTTCCCCAAACTCCCATGCATGTGTAAGAATTTAGTCATGAAAATAGATGGAATAGATGTCCTCCTTTTTGTCAAACAAATCTACACACAGAGGATCTCATCAACTGAATAAAACTCTTCTTGGAGATCTTTTGAATAAGTTCAGCATCCCAGGCCCCCTGCCCCCACCTTGTGGCAGCTGATCTCAGAGCAGAGGTGGCAAGAGGTTCCCCCTTACACTGGAGCACTGTTCTGATTGTCCCCAGTGAGCATGTCCCGCCCTCATGCCACGTGGATCTAGTGTGCTCTCAGTCATAGCAGCATCAAAGACATGGGCATGTGACCCAAGGCAGGCAGTCCCCTGGAGGTTAGACTCCAGATGGCCATCACAGGACAGAAATAAAGGGCCTATTGGCCATCACTGTGGAGCATCTGGTTTGAAAGTCAGAGCTACTGTGCTTGTGGGGGAGGGGCATATTGCTTCCTGTCCCTCCCAAGGCCAGGTTGTTGGACTGTTTATTTGACTCCCAAGCTGTTGGTGTCCTTTCACGGGTTCCCTTCTTTGTTCTATGCACACAAGAGTAGGCTTCTGAGGCTGGCAAATTATCACTTTGTGGAGGCTCTGGAATTGGTCCAGGCTCTGCTGCTGAGAAGTGGGGTTTGAACCCAGATTTTTTGGACTCTGAATTTTGTAACCTTTGTTCTAGGCAGCACTTGAGACCAAATAAATATACCACAGTTGTGTTGGATCTGGCGACTGGGTCGGATGTTGTCCGAACATTATTCATCAGGGGCTGACTAGAGGCAGAGGGCAAGGAATCTGGGTCTGTGCTGGGTGAGCCAGGCAGAAGGTGGGGTTCAGTCCAAATTTAGATACTAAGGGAAGGCAGAGCATGGAAGAAGTGAGAGCAGATTAAGATGAGCTTAAATGAGAGCAATGTTTGGGGTGAAAATGTGTGCGTATGTACTTATACATGTTTGCAAGTCAGGTTGTATGTGTGTATGCATTTGAATGTGTGTATCTCTACACGCACATGTGTGCATGTACATGCATGTAGGCAGGTGTTGTTTTTGTGTGTGCACATGCATTTGAGGGGAGTACAGTGAGGGGCACTACCTTTCCAGATGGGTGGGTCCCTAGAACCCCAAAAGAGGTGTGAAGCAGATAGGAAGGCCACATGTTTGGTGCTGGGGAAGGGCAGCAGTGGCCCTGCCTGGGCCTGTGCAGGAGGCTCAGACTCCCAGGCTTGTTCAATGAAGGGAGCTAGGGAATTCCAGCTGCAGGCAGTGTGACTTGGCATATCCCTTAAGCACCCTACTGTTGTCTAAAATGCAAATTGGGTTTAAGTTCATTCTGTGTTCTAGCATTGCTGGGGGCCTGAAATCACAGGAAGAACACTCAGGGCTGTCAGGTAGTCTACAGGCACATAGCTAGAAGGTGGTGGTTATTGCTTTCAGTGACACAGTTGAACAATGACACCAAAGCTTCTCCTTGAAAGCCCATCCCCACTGCAGTTCCTTTCTGCAGTCAGCCTCTCAGCACAAATGAACCACCTCACACAATCCACCCATCCCTGCCTGACAACTTTCCGGACAATAACCATCCCCCATACACACACACACACAACACACACACACACACACAAGCCCCTCACTCTTTATATCAGCTTTCAGCCACAGGAAATTCCCTGGGTTTGCAGAGCTGACAGTTTCTTTCCGTAGGTCCATGGCTCTTCTGGGAGAACCATGGGAGAACTCCCTCTGCCTAAAACCCTCTGCTTTCCCACATAACAGGGTCAGTCTCTGCTCCGCCCACCCTCCATGCCCTCATCACCCCTTGTCTGGGCCTCGTCTGTTCCCTGGGATTGAGTTAAGGGACATTCTGCTTTCTGGAGCTCTCTGTACCCCTCTTTCCTGCTGCAGGTAAGAGGTGAGGGAATCATTAGTTTATTTAGAAACTGTCCAGCCAGCTCCCCACATTACTGACTCCCTCTGGGAGCGAGGACTGCCATCGCACTTGTCTCCATTTGTCCACTGGGTTTTCAGTCAAAGCAGAGAGGCTGAGGGTTCAAGGTCATCCACTCAGCTCATGGTGAGCTCATGGTGAGCTCAGAGTCTCTTCCATCCCAAGCCCAGGCTGTATCCAGCCTCCCAGAAAGGATGAGATGAAAACGCTAGCAAATTCTAGGCCGAAGAAAGAAAAACAACCCTCAGCCTTCTATTCGTTGATTTTCAATTTAATTTCACTTACTGTACTGTAAAACTCTAACTTTTAATTTTACTCACTGTATGGTGAAACTGTAAGCAGTTTCACAATGCTGTGCATGGTAGGTTCCTACCTTATAGTACTGAGTCAGGTCCAGAGATCACTTCCTGCAGTGTCCCAGCCCACGCCATGCTTTGGTGGGTGAAGGGAGGATGAGAACATGGGCATGTATTCCAAATCCACTCTTTCCCATTCTGTTTGCTCTGCAGCCCCTACTGTCATTGTCCTGTCCGGATGGTGCCCCTGACCAGTCTGTTGAAAAGGCAGCCAGTCCTACCTCAGGAAGGTGGCACTTCCTCTTGGCTTTCCTACCAGAGCAGTGCCTTCAGAGCCCCATGGGGGCCTACCTTCTATCCCCCAGCCCCCACCCAGTGAGGCTAACCAGCCATCCCAGAACTCCCAGAGCCCAGAGCAGTGACACCTGGAGCCTTTGGACCATACTGCACCAAGCAGATGCCTGTTACCCCACCCCTGGAGGCTGGTTGGGATGTTTTAGACTCTTGGCTCCTTCCCTGCGGACCCTGATGGGGTTATGACTGATGAGGATAATAGTTGCCAAATGATCATTCTCTCCCAGAGCCACCCCCTGAGGAGGTCCCTTCTTTGTCTTCAGGACTTAGTGTCATGCTCTGATGAAGAAACCACGGGATATTCCCTCCATGCCACCTTACCCGCACGGCCAGTTAGTTACTCATCGGACCTGTTTCCATGCCAGGATCTCCGCTGTCTTTTTGAAGACTCTTCCTGGTGCTCAACCATGCAGTCCCATCCTTTGCATCATCATCTCATAGAACCAGCTCACTTGGCAAGTGTTGAGTATGAAATCAAGTGCAAAGTGACTTGTACAAGTTCATGCAGTTAGAAGAGGCAGCGTGAGACTTTAACCACTTCTGTCTTCTGACTGCTGGTGGCTATTGGGGGACGTATGTTTGTGATTCAAGTGTTTAAGTCTCTTATGACCCACCCGAGTGATGAGCAATAGACCAGCAGAAGACCTGTGCTGGCCATTTCCCTGGCTGAGTCATGGTAAAACACAAGAAGGAAAACTACACCGAACTCAATTGTAGCATTTCTACCGTGATGCCCATCCTTGATCTCCAGTCCTGGAAAATCGCTGTGTTAGAACCTGGAGTGGGGAAGCAGGAAAACTGTGCCCTTGGCCTGAGACTCTGGGCTCACTCCATGTAACAGCTGAGGGGAACCAGGAGATCAGACTCAGAAGCTCCCAACATGAACAGGGCAATGTCCTATACATGGCTCTCTGCTACACCCCACAACCAAATGGTCTTTTGTGTCTGTGTCCTCTCTTGCGTGAAGGCTTCACACGGGCTCTATAATTCTTGCCTCAGTCATTGCTCAGTGCCCAGGCCTTGGTTCACATTCCTAGAGAGTTGAGCAGTGTATATGGGAGGAAACTCTACTGAGTGCTGCTAATTGTCCCCCCCACCCCTACCCCCCACTGTGCTTGGTAACTCAAGACATTTCCAGATCTAACTGGCAGATTGTCTTCAGGAGCTTGGCGAAATAATGACAAGTTCTGAGCTAACTGGTTGATAACTTTGCTCTGCAATTTTAATTTAATGGTGAATATATATTTGTAGGGAAATCATGAAATAATAAGGCAAATGAAAGAAATGGAAATAGTTTCTTTGCGGTGGGAGTGGGTGCAGTACTGACAGCACTTAAAGGCTGCTCCAGTTCTTTGCTTCTGAAGGTGCTCGGGGACCACACAGTGTCAGGCACCAGACCAGGATCGGCCTCATGGAAGACCAAGTGCCAGTACTATCTCACTGGCCCGATGCCATCTTGATGCATGCAGCTATTACTATTTAGTTGTATAGTCTTTTAGACTACCCCTGCCAAAAGTTTTCATACATATAAATGTGGCAGAATTCTTTTTGCTCAGTGTGTGATTTGGCCTCATTAAACCCATTGCCTCTGCCAGTCATCCTCACATCAAACTCACAAGTAAATTTTGTTTGTTTTCCATTTTCACACTTGAAGAAAATGAGGTTTCAAAAAGGTTTAGCTATCTGTTCATTCATACACCACATTTCTTCCCAATGTCTACATTTAGCAACTCCGGAGTTGTTGGGGGCTTGGTGAAGTATCCTCATAGCACAGTAACAGCCTGATTGGACTGTGTCTGAGTGTGTCTGACAGCGAGGGATCATTAGGAGATACTGACTGTGGCATTACTGTCCTTGTAAAGCACTTACTGTGAAAAGAAAGAGAAATGGGCCTGAATGACTGAGGAGAGTGGGAGAACAAAAGAAGGATTTTTAGTAAAATGAAGCATGAGCCTGCCAGCAGGAGAGCAATTCAGGTGGAGATTCTGAAGATGCACAGAGAGATAGGTGGTGAGATTCTCTTGACTGAAAGGAGAGACTGTCCTCAGTAACAAATGAAGGTTGTTCATTTGGAAGCTGGGAGCTGTAGCAGTTCTATCTTCTGATTCTTTCACATATTTCTCTGGAGAGTCGGAAGCAAGGCCAGTTAGAAATATGAAATGGACCTGAGGACAGTGTGGTGTTGGCAGGGAACCTTGAGATACCACTGAAGAAGGCAGCCATGCATGTACTCGAGCTTAGCCTATAAGGTTATGTGTTTCCTTCAGCCATAATATCCAACTCTGTCGGTGTAGGTGAGAAATAGGCAGATGGCTGCATAGATCTAGGTTTCTGGTGTAGCCAAACAACTATGCCACAGTGAGAGATGAACAAATGTAAGGGCCTGGAGGGGAGTCAAACCAGATGACAGTGAAACTACAAATTGGATAGTGACTGAAAGGAAGCCTCACGGAGTGGAGAGAGGTGGGAAAACCCTAGTAGATCATGCCCCCAAAGTCTCCAATGGAGGGTGGGGAGGTCCAGGAGCTGATGGAATGGAAGTGTTGTCAGAGGCAGGGAATCCGGAATGGAGAAGGTGGTGGTTAGGGTGGGTTGATTTTTTTTTTTTTTTTTGCTTTTTGGGTCACACCTGGTAATGCTTAGGGGTTACTCCTGGCTCTGCACTCAGGAATTACTCCTGGAGGTGCTCAGGGGACCATATGGGATGCCGGGGATCAAACCGGGCCTGCCGCATGCAAGGCAAATGCCCTATCTGCTGAACTATCACTCCGGCCCCATAGGGTGGATTGACTGAGTTGGAAAACTGAGATTAGAGGTAGTTACCAGGGTCCTCCATATTCTCCTTGTTCTGTTGCACAGCTCAGATGCCAAACCCATCTCTCTGCTTCAAGCTCCTGAGCCGCATATGAGGGGAAGAGTACAGTATGCAATTAGCTCACCGTGGCCTTGGAGGCATCTGTTGTCAAATGAGAACCCTTCCTATGACAGGTATTCATGGCACCATGTGGGGCCACCATGCTCCAGGTCCTCCTTTTCTTTCCCCCTTCCACTTCCAGAAATAGTAACTGCTTCAGATTGTGCTGCTGGGCTAGTTCCATGGAGAACATATGCTTGCTGATGTGGGGAGGGGGGAGACAGGTCCAGCTCAATGAAAGCGTGGGGTCCTTTATGACTTGGGGTTAAAATATCAGTTGTTGGTGTGTTAGTGCCTGTGTGGTTTTCTCCATGAAACCCAGCATTATCATTCCAGCCCCACCTCTCCCCAGGGGGCACATGGTAAGGGCACCCGCCCTCTACAGATATTAACCATCCTCTCCCGACCAAACCGCTGTGAGTCTCATGTGTGATTTGTGGGGCAGGGTTCAATCCAAAATAGACACTGAGGCAGGCAGGAATTGCGAGGCCAACTGATGACAGCCCAGGAATGCAAAGAAAAGGAATCCTCGCCTGCCTGTGTCCTCTGGACTCTGACAGTATGAGCTAACTGCATTCTCCATCCAGCCTCAGGCTGATCTGCAGGCAGGCTTTCTCTCTTTCTTTCTCTCTCTTTCTTTCTCTCTCCCTCTCTCTCTCTCTCTCTCTCTCTCTCTCTCTCTGCTCTAGCACACACATTTCCATATACATTAGAAACCCTAGAGGAATGTCTTAGACTTTCTATAATGCGGTATAGCATCAGGGGAGCCATATTTCATTTGCAAACTCATCATCTCTAGTGTGATTAAGGACACAGAAGATTTGCTCCTGATGTGCAGTTTGGATGTTTGTGGGTTGTCACCTTTTCAAATGATCACTTGGCTGCTTCTCCTCTTTCCCCTACCTTGGACCACCCATGTGGAGACCTGTGTGTCTCTGCCATGGTCTCCCCCACAGCCTCTGTGAGAGAGACTGAGTTTTGCTGGAGGAGGTCAAGAAGGTTGGTTTCTGTCCAAGGAGAACTTTATGCCTCATGTATTTCAGAGAATAGCCTGACTTAATCAAGAGACACAAAACTTACGGCAGACTTTATCTAGAAAGAGAATAGCAGAAAGAATAGCACTAGCATACATGGATGTGTGTGTGTGTGTGTGTGTGTGAGAGAGAGAGAGAGAGAGAGAGAGAATGTGCAGGTGTGTGAGCATGGATGTGCACAAATTATAGGGTTGAGAGCAGGGACCCAAGATCCTGTGAGGAGTATTAGTCAGAGAAGTGTGATTAATGGTGGTTGTGAAAATATAATGCACAGACCACATTGGAAGGGAGTTCTAGAAGCATCTGATCCAGTCTTTTACGGTTTATGGGGGTGTGAGAGAGACAGTTCTATCATTGAAGGGAAGTTAAAACATGTTTTACCCAACAGTTACATTTTCTCTTTGAGCAGTACTGCTTCAGAGGTTAGGAGAGGGCTGGCCCCAGGGAAAGTCAGAATTTCTGATAGGAATATGAATGGTGCAATGTTGGGGACTCCGCCGGGGTCCCCGACAGTGCTGGGAAGCGAAGTTCCTTTCTACCTCCGAAGCCAGCGAGGAATAGATGAAAACTCAGGAATCCAATGCAGTTTTAAAAAAGGGCTTTACTATCACAGGTTCCAATATACAATCCAAGAGCAGGGAAAACCTCCAGACTCTGGGTTCCCAGCTAGGCCCTAGCCAGGTGTAGGCCAAGATGGCTGCCACCACGTGTTGAGGCCCAACAGAGAACAGAGAGGACGGAGAGGCAAATGCCAAGGGAAGCCGAAATGGCAAAAAAAGGGGGTGGTGGGAAGAGAGGGCTTCTTTTTTCTTGCAGCTTATTTTGTAGCTAGAAATCCACCCAAACTCCCAGCCCAGCCCATTCTGGGCTGGGCTATCTAGAGATGAAAACAGGAAAATAGCTCTATAGAAATGTAACAACTTCAGGAGACCATCTGGCTGTTTACAAGGACCCAGAGCTAATTCAAAGCCTCCTAGCAGAGCTGGGAGGAGCTATAAGCTAAATGTAACTTCCCCTGACAGGAAGAGTCAAATGCCCTCAGGTAATTTCTCCCAGCACCTCACCTAGGCTCTATTATATGCTAATGTTTTGAGCCAAGATCTGCCTGGAAATGCCTTTACAGGGTAGAAAGAGGGTTTCTGAGATGGCATTTCTCTGCACCAAAGACTAATACTAATGCCCTCGAGGAGTTCAGCTTCTGACCTAGAAGCCCAATGCTGTGTGTGCATTGTTCTGACAGCTTGGTTTGTGCTTGACCCTTTGGCGAACTTCTCCCTGTACCTTCGGCTGGGGGCGGGGGGGGGCATTGAGCCTTTTATAGAGTTGAGCTGTTTGCATCCCTCTACTGCTTCATGTTGCTTCCCATTCTCCTTGCTTGTCCTCACATGCACAGTCTGAGGCCCAGCAAACGACCTTCAAATTCTTAGTGGCTTAACCTCTCAGTGACCCCAGCAAGCTGATGGGCTCCTAAATTTTCCTTCTCCAAGTCAGTCCAAACATGCACTTAAAAGCTGCAGAATTCTCCAGCCTAAAAGCCTGGGAACATCCATAAAGGGGTCCAAGGTGCCTGGAGCCTGCAGACCCTCCCCTGGGATTTCTCCCTCCCTTCCACATCTGGCAACAGTCTTCCCCCACCCCCCAAATCAGGTGTGTGACCCTCTGCGCCAGTGGACTCATCCAGTCCCTAGCCTAAAAGTCTAGGAACATCCACAGTGGGAGCCATATGGGAGCCATATCCCAAAATTCAGAACCCTGTATACTCAGTAGCTAGAAGTTAAAAGTATTTAATGTTTATCTTACACGAGATACCAGTGATCATATGTTCCTACATTAATTGCCACCCACACAAAATTCTGCAAACAATCCAGACACCTACTAACTGTACTATCTAGCCACCCAAGAACACACAATTTCAACCTGAAAAAGTCATAATGGTAAAGCAACACAGAATTCCATCAAGCTCAATGAGTGAAGTCACTAGCCAGATGAGCCAAGCAATAATGATAAGCTATATAACCTCTATGATAAGGAATTTAGAAGGAATTGTTAAGGATGCATAAGGAGCTCAAAGAAGCAATGGAACACAAAGTCAATAAAATACTAGAGGACATGATAGCAGAAATGAGGAAAATGAAAACAGAAATTACAGATATTAAAAATGTGATAAGTGAAATGAAAATCTCACTGGAAGACAGTAACAATGCTGAAGAAAGAATTAGTCATCTCCAAGACGAAGTGCAGAGACTCTGTAGATAACAGGAGAAGATGGAAAAGAGACTCATAATTAATGAGCAGACAACAACAGTAATTAAAAAGTCTGCCCAAACACAAAAGCACAGGTCCAGATGAATTCACCAGTGAATTTTTCCTAATATTTAAGGAGGACCTATTGTCAGTCCTTTCCAAGCTCTTCCGGAATAGAAGACACAGACACTGTCAAATAGCTTCTACAAGACACGTATAACTCTGATACCCAAAGCAGCCAGAGGCATCACAAAAAAAAAAACTACAGACCAATCTCCCTGATGAACATAGATGCTAAGATCTTCAACAAAATGCTAGCAAACAGAAACCAAAAACTCATCAGAAAGATTATATACATCATAACCAAGTAGGATTCATCCCTGGAATCCAAGGAATGTTCTGAATTCACAAGTCAATCAACATAATACATCATATCAATAAGAGGAAAAATAAAATCCATATGACCATATCAATAGACACATAAAAAGCAGTTGACAAGATCCAGCACCCGATTATTACAAAGGCCCTCCAATAAATGGGAATTGAAGAAACCTTCCTAAATATAGTCAAAGCCACTTACCAAAAGCCCACAGTGAGTATCATTCTCAATGGAGAAAAACTGAAGGCCTTTCCCCTAAGATTGGGGTCAAACAAGGTTGCCCATTCTCACCAATTCTATGCAATATAGCACTGGAAGTACTTGTCACAGCAATCAGGGAAGAAAAGGGCATCCAGATAGGCAAGGAAGAAATCAAGCTGTCACTATTTCTAGATGACATGACATTATACCTAGAGTACCCTAACTCTCTACCAAAAAGCTTCTAGAAACAATAGATTCCTATAGTAGAGTGGCTCTTTCAGGGTTGGGGGAAATAAACATTGTTATTACTGGTCAAACCGAGGAGGCTCCCAAGCCTCCCAGGTCCCTTCTAGAGTAAGGAACACTATCTTGTTTGCCAAGGCATGGAAAATCAGGTGGGCTGGACATGTAATGCGATTTGGAGACAACCACTGGACTAGAGCCGTTACCGACTGGACCCCATGGGATATCAAAAGATCACGTGGCTGCCCACCTACAAGATTGTTAGACTTCTTTGTCAAGACCCTGAGTGAACGGTTTGAGGCTCTTTGTATTCCTGAAGCAACCAGATGCTATTGGGCTACACTGGTACGTGATAGGGCCAAATGGAAATGTTACTGGTGCCCGCTCGAGCAAATCGATGAATAACGGGATGTCAAGTGAAGTGATCAAGTGATTACTGGTCAAATGGAAACACTACTTGTGTCCGCTTGAGCATATCGACAAATAACGGGATGCCAAGTGATCAAGGGATTGAGTGATCAAGTAGAGTGGCAGGGTAAAAAATCAATACCCAAAAGTCAGTGACTTTCCTATATACAAATAACGAAAAAGAAGAGAGGGATATTAAGAAAACAATCCCAGAGACTCACAGCTGCTCAGCTTGGCCTCATGTGGAGCGGCCCTGGGAGTTCCGGAGGACAGTAAAAGGCTCCGCCCAAACATGTACAACTTTGTAATTCTCACAGTGGTATAATAAAATATTTTTTTAAAAAAGGCTTTGCCAGCCCCTGGCCTTGTCCTACATAGCTCCTAGGGCTCGCTCACACATGCAGGGGGCCACGCTGGCCAGACTTGGAGCAGAGATTTGGGCTCCTCTACCCATTCCTCCATCTTCATGTCTGTGGGCGTGGCACGAGCTCCAGGCCACCACAGCCATGCACGACAATCTTAGACAATAATGTAATTTAGGATCAGTTCCTTCGCAGGATCTTTCACATTTATACACTGCAATGATCATTCTAGTTGTAACAAACTGAAAAGGTTATGGGGAATGGGGAATTATGATATCACACTAGAACTCACTATTCAATATGCACATATATTCATATGAATAAATGAATAGAGACATCATAAACCGTTACTATCTGTAGGGCAAGTCACAAAGTGTAAGAGATGAGAGAGAGACACAGGGACAGAGACAGAGAGACAGAAAGAGAAGGAAAATGTGCCTGCAATAAGGGTAGTCTGGGGTTGGATGGGGGAGTGTTTGGAGTATTTGGAATGTGGGTGGTGGGAATGGGGCACTGGTGGAGGAATGGGTGCTGGAACACTGTATGACAGAGACCCAATTATGAACATCCTTGTAATTGTATATCTCACATGGTATAATAAAAATTAAAAAAAAGAAAATGATCCCATTACGCAATTGTGCCACAGAAAATCAAATACCTAGGAATCAGCATAATGAAGAGTGTAAAGGACCTGTACAAAGAAAACTACAAAACGCTGCTTCAAGACATAAAAGAGGACACGAGGAAATGGAAACACATTCCCTACTCATGGATTGGGAGAATCAACATTGTCAAAATAGTAGTATTGCCTAGAGCTTTATAAACATTCAATGTGGTCCCTATAAGAATATTCATGACAGTCTTCAAATAAATTGACAAACACTCCTGAAATTTGTATGGAATAATAAACCCCACGGATAGCTAAAGCAATACTTGGGAAAAAGAAGATGGGAGGCATCACCTTTCCCAACTTCAAACTGTACTACAAAGTGGTAGTAATTAAAACATCATGGTATTGGAATAAAAACAGACCTGTGGACCTAGGGAATAGAGTTGAGTATCCTGACACCCATCCTCAAACACATGGTCATTTAATCTTTGATAATGGAGCAAAAAGTACAAAATGGAGCAAGGAAAGCCTCTTCAACAAGCGATGCTGGGAAAACTGGGCAGTTACATGTAAAAAAATCAATTTGAACTTCTAACACCATGCAAAAAAAAATCAGATCAAAATGAATTAAAGATCTCAATATAAAACCTGAATCCATAAAGTACGTCGAAAAAAATATAGGAAAAACTCCACGACATTGAAGCTAAAGGCATCTTCAAAGATGAAACACCACTAACAAAGCAACTAGAAGCAAAGATAAACATATGGGACTACTTGATCACTTGATCACTTGAATCCCGTTATTCATCGATTTGCTCGAGCGGGCGCCAGGAACATTTCCATTGGACCCTATCATGTGACAATGTAGCCCAATGGCATCGGGTTGATTCAGGAATATGAAGAGCCTCAAACCATTCCTTCAGGGTCTTGACAAGGAAGTCTGACCATCTTGTAGGTGGGTGGCCATGTGATCTTTTGACATCCCGTGGGATCCAGTTGGTAATGGCTCTAGTCCAGCGGTTGTCTCCAAATCGCATTACATGTCCAGCCCATCTGATTTTCGATGACTTGGCAAATGAGACAGCGTCCCTGATTCTGGAATACCGACGGAGATCAGAATTCTGGATTCCTTCTCTCACTTGAGTGAGGCGTGATATTCCAAGCATAGCTCTTTCGATTCCTCTCTGGGAGACCCGAATAGCATTCTCAGCCTGCTTTCGTAGGACCCAGGTCTCTGAGGCATATATCAATGCAGGGAGAACAGTGGAGTCGAAGAGATGTGCCCCGTAGCCGGAGGTTCTTTGTCCTTTTAGCTATTTCTTCGATGCCTTTGAAAGCATTCCATGCCGCTCTCTTCCTCCTGCAGCTCAGGTTTTAGGTATTCATCATGTTGACTTCTCGACCTAGGTACACATAACTGCTGTATTCAGAGATGTCTGTTCCATTGAGAGTGAATGGGGCTTCTGGAACTAGTTAATTTTCATAAACATTTTTTCTTTAGATTCAGCTGTAGACCTATCTTTCCACATTCTCGGTCGAAGTCAGCCAGAATTTGTGCCACTTGGCTAATGTTTGGTGTTATTAGAACGATGTCATCAGCGAAGTGGAAGTAGTGTAGTTGCCGACCATCTATCTTCATTCCCATTCCTTCCCATTCTAATTGTCGCATGATGTTCTCGAGGGTGGTGCTTAAGAGTTTTGGTGAAATAGTATCACCCTGTCAAACCCCTCTTTTGACATCAATGATCACTTCTTTGTAGAATTGTGAGATCCTGCTGGTGAATCCGTAATACAGTTCACGAAGGATCTTGATGTATTGGGTATGAACACCCTGTTTGGCTAGGGCTTCGATGACCACTTCAGTCTCCACAGAATCAAAGGCTTTCTTTAAATCAATGAACGTGAGGCAGAGTGGCATCTTGTACTCCCTACAAACCTCAGTGAGCTTGGTTACTGTGTGGATATGGTCGATTGTGCTGAATCCTTTCCGGAAGCCTGCTTGCTTGCCTGGTTGTCCTTCATCTAGTGTTCTGCCAATTTTTTCAGGATGACTCGTGTAAAGAGCTTGTAGATGACGGACAACAGGCAGATGGGGCAATAGTTGCCAATGTCGTGAATGTCTCCCTTCTTGAACAGTAGAACTGTCCTGCTGGTTCTCCATTGGAAGGGTACCTTGCATTGGATAGGTAGCATGTGAAGAGCCGAGGTAGTGTATTGATGATTACGGACAGCAGATTCTTCAGGTGTTCAGGTCTGACTTTGTCTGTTCCTGGTGCTGTTCCCTTCTTTACCGACGAGAAGGCATGTCAGATTTCAGAAGGGAGAACGTTGGGAATGACATATCCATCCTGTGGAATTTGGTATGTGGGCAGGTGATGTGGCTATCAAAGAGATTTGAGTAGAAGTCATGGATAATCTTCTCCATTGCATTTCTGGAAGATGTGATAGATCCATCAGGGTGTCGAAGGGCAGTCATCTTGGTCTCTTATAGTTGGCGAAGGACAGGCAGGCGGTGCGAATGCTTTTCCCGGCTTCTGCTGCATCTTCCAGTATTTCTGCTCTTCTGTCTTTGAGGTCTTCTTTTATCGCTTCTCTGCACCGCTTAGCAAGCTTGGACGTTAGCATTTGGTCTCCTGAGGCTCGCTCCTTGCCACATTGGTGAATAAGCTCGAGAGTTTCTGAAGACAGGTATCCTTTTGTGTCTTTCTCTCTCTTGGCATTCTTTGCACAATCATGGAGGTGCTGAACCAGTCGGTTGTATTCTTCATCGATGTCGTCAATGGTGGTTTCTTCCCATGTTGTTGCAATGGTGCCAAAAGAGTTTCCAGTTGGATGTCATTCTGGGATTTCTCTTCTTAAACTTTGCAGCCTTTTCTCCCCCATTGCTGGAAAGTAGAATTTTGCACGAAGGAGACGGTGATCTGATCCTGTTTGGAATTTGGGGACAACAGCAACATTGGTCAGACAAAACCATCGATTTAAGATGATGTGGTCAATTTCATTGTGGAACTGTCCACCAGGAGATTCCCATGTCCAACGTTTCGCTTCAGCCTTCTGGAACTGTGAGTTCCCATGAATGGTCTTGGTGGACATGATGAACTCAGATAGTCTCTCGCCCTGTTCGTTCCATTCTAGGCCATGGGTCCCGATGTGGAGTTCTTCAGCCGATCTTCTCGGTCCTATCTTGGCATTAAAATCACCGACTATAATCTTGTTGAAGGTGTGATCTTTTTTATAGAACTCCTCCAGTTCTATGTAGAATTTCTCAATTTCATCTCCTTTGTATGTGGATGCTGGTGCGTAGACAATGAAGATAGAAATTGCTGGCAGTTGTCCACATCTCTTCAAGTGTAATCGTCCTTTCCGGTTTGTTAGGCATTCAAATGAATCAGTGTTGACAGCCATGTTCGTGTTGACAAGGACACCAAAGCCACCGACGCCTCTTTTTGTCGCATGTTCCAAGGAACAATTCTTCTCCTGACGCCTCCTCATCTCAGTCATACCAATGATGTCGTACTTGATCTTTTGCGCTTGCACCATCAGATCCTCAATATATGTTTCTGATGCCAGTGTATGTGCCTTGAAAGTACAGACAGTCATTTTAGTCCTTCTTTGTTTTGGCAGCCTACGATGGCCGTGGAAATTTTATCAGGCACTGCTTGTTCGCCTTTCTTACTGCTGCCATATTAAAGGCTCTTTCAGGGTCAGGAAAATAAATATTTTTGTTACTGGTTTTTGCATATCGAACACTCATCGGACAGTTTGCCAGGCTCTGCTATGCGGGCGTTATACTCTCATTACTTTGTGGGGCTCTCTCAGAGGGGTGGGTATTATATTCACAGCAATTTGGAGGTAAATCGCATGGCCGCATAAGCGGCCGCGCAGCGGGGAAGCTGGTTTCTGCTCTGCCGGGTGTATCTGTGTCGGTGGTGGGAAATGGGCTCTGTTGGAGGAACACTGTATGACTAAAACCCAAACATGAACATCTTTGTAATTGTATATCTCACGGTGGTATAATAAAATTTTTTTTAAAAAAATTTGCCGAATCACTGTGTACTGGCAATTGAAGTCACTTGTATATGGTACTACATGAAACTAAAAAACTTCTGCACCTCAGAAGAAACACTGACCAAGATACAAAGACAGTCCACAGGATGGGAAAGAATATTCACCCGATACCCATCTGATAAGGGGTTAATATCCAGGATATATTAGGCACTGGTAGAACTTTGCATGAAGAAAACGGCCAGCCCCATCAAAAAATGGGGGAGAAGAAATGAACAGAAACTTCGACATGGAAGAAATTCGAATGGGCAAAAGACATATGAAAAATGCTCATCATCATTAATCATCAGAGAGATGCAAATCAGAACAACAATGAGATATCATCTCACTGGAGCATATCCAAAAGAACCAGAACAAGTGCTGGCATGGATGCGGGGACAACGGGACTCTCATCCATTGTTGGTGGGAATATTGACTGGTACAGCCTTTTTGGAAAACAATATGGACTTTCCTCCAAAGATTAGAAATTGAGTTCCTATTTGACCCAGCCATACCAGTTGTGGGAATATATCCTGGGAAGCCAAAAACACACAGCAGCAACATCATCTGTACTTTTATTTTCATAGCAGCACTATTCACAATAACCAGAATCTGGAAACAACCAGAGTGCCTAAGAACTGATGACTGGATAAAGAAGCTGTGTACATCTACACAATAGAATACTATGCAGCTGTTAGGGAAAGTGAAGTAATGAAATTTGCCTATAAATGGATGGACATGGAGAGGATCATACTGAGTGAAATTAAGCAGAGGGAAAAAACAGAAATATAGAATCACTGCATTTATTTGCGGGATATTAAAAAATAGCATGATACCAGTATCCAAAATCAAAAAAACATGGATCAGGAGGTCTTGTCATTGGGTGGAATCTACACCAAGTGTGGGGGAGTAGAGATTAGGTAAGACACAGAAAGGAACGGTGTACTATTAAATGTTGAAAATGATAATACCAGCCTAGAACTGAGCATTGAATTTAGGCAAAGTGATATACATGATAACCTCTAAATGTATGTATTGCAAGCTACAATGTTAAGAGAAGGGAGAGAGGAGAGAGAGAAGAGAGAGAGAATGAAAGAGAGATGAGGAGAGAGAGAGAAGACACAAAATGCCTGCCAGAGAGGCAGGTAGGCTAGGTGAGAGAGAGGTAATCAGGGGGCATCTGTGGTGGAAAATGGGCTCTGTTGGAGGAACACTGTATGACTAAAACCCAAACATGAACATCTTTGTAATTGTATATCTCACGGTGGTATAATAAAAAACTTTTTTAAAAAATTTGCGGAATCACTGTGTACTGGCAATTGAAGTCACTTCCCATCATTGACACCAAACACCTGTGTCCTACTTACAACCAGACTCCCAGTGGGTGCTAGAACTGACTGCTCTGCTCCTTCTTCCCTGCTGGATAGCCTCTGATCATCACTCAGAAACTCTGGACTCTCAAGAATTTGTGGCTTCCCATGCACGTTTCCTAACGTCACTAGATCTCCAGTTACCTTTTCTGTAGAAAGGCACAAGGCTTAGCCTTCCAGAGGAATCCTGCTGAACTGTGACATGTCTGGAGTGCCCAATAAAAGGGCAGTGTCCATGGTGGCAGATGTTGCAACCAGGGACATGGATTAGCACCTTGCCTCTTTCGAGGTCTTGTCCATTTTGGTAGGAGCCAGCACCTTTTGGACTTGCTCCAGAGCAGGTGATGTGTATGGCCCATAAACTTCTGACTGCCATTTTTACCCCTCAGCCGGGGAGGTGGTAGAAGAATGAAATTTGTTAGAACTCGCAGTCAACACCCAGGGTCTGCCTCCAAGGGAGCTTGTTCCTGCCATCAGCTTGTTCCTTTTTCCATCAGGAAGCCTGGCCCAAGAAGGTCAGGGAACCTCCCCTCTTTCCATGCCCACGCCTCTGGACAGTGAGCCCACGCCTGAAGAATTCAGTGACAGTTTGAAGGGAGATTTTTTTTATTTGAGAAAGTTGTCCTGGTGACTCAAACATGTTTTCTTGGCTGTTAATACACTACCACAGACACTCTACCCCCTAAAACACAACACACACACACACACAAACAAACATACTTATGCTCACAGAGTGGCACTCATATCTTCAGGCCCATGGTAGATTACTGTTCAGGTTGTTTTCTGCAGGTCCCTTTCTGAATATGAATACTTTTGGAGGGTAAGTATCCAAAATAGTAACTAGCAATATCATCAGTGTGAATTGGTCTTTTTTAAAAAATGCTTTCCTGTTGAGTAATTGAATCTTAATGTAATTATTATGTATATAGTAATTTCTGTACTTTCTGCTTTGGATCCAATAAAATCACATTAGGCAGAATTCCCTGTAGAGAACATAAATTTGGCAAAAGATTTTTTCTAAATCTTTGTAAGTTGGGAATCAACTGCCAACATTAGGAATATCCTGGGCTTAAAGTAGAATAATGCCCACCCTACTCATGACCATTGAAGTCTAAATCAGGGAAGTTTAGCACACCCAAAAATCATCTTAAATCTTAATGGTCAAGGAATAGCTCCCCCATTCCATATATCTATATCTTGAGTGGTGTTTTAGCAACAACCATCTCACTTTTAATCAGTAAATTGGGGTAAGAGGAGTCAGGGAAGGAAGGGAGGAAAAGAAAGAAGGAGAAGAGATAATTGAAGGAAGGACAGAAAAAGGGATAAAAGGAGAAGTACATGTACACACTTAATTGTACACTTAGTGTATGCCAGTTAACAATGAATGAGACACTCAGCAAACACCTGCTCTATGCAGGCAAATCTTGCCCAAGTTCTGACAGTCCCATCCCACCCTTGAAGAAATGACAGTTTCTTTTTGGGTCTCTAAAGTCACAGGCAGAATTGGGCCAATTAGTGATAGAAACTCAATGTAAATAATTACATAATTTTATTACTTTTCTCTGTTCTACTTCAGAGTAACTAGTTCAAAGTCACTTCATAATGCGTATTTGTTACTAGGATTCTCACCAATGGAAACATTTATAGAACCACATTGTTTGGTGCACAAGGTGTTTGTGGGAGTCCTGCCCAATTTCTTTCATGACTCACAATAAGCAGTGAAAACATCCAGTTACTTGCTACTGGATTCTGAGAATGGGCTGAGTCCAGCAGGTGCTTCTATTGTGTGTGTGTGTGTGTGTGTGTGAGAGAGAGAGAGATAGAAATTAAGGGAGCCAGAGCCCTGGGTGAATGCAGAAGGCGCTATTCTAGTATCCTCACACCTCTCTGGGGGAGGTTAGGCTCATCCTATTACTAATTCAGGGGCCAAGAAGGGTGGATAGCAGGAAGGGCAAACCATTTGGGAGAACTTTAATAGTTGATTCAAAGGATGAGCAGTTCTCTTGAATTTTTGTGTTGCTGGGTAGCAGATATCAAATAAAGAGAGCTTTGTGTGGGAGGAAGTCATTGGTGCCTCCATCCGTTAGCCCCAAACATGTGCTGTCCCTATTGCTTCTGCCACCATGCCAATGTCTACAGTTCAGGTCATGTGGCACTCACTCACAATTTCTGACATCAGCCTCTCTTTACCTGAGGGTTTTCTTTGAACACCTGGCATGGTTTGCTTGTCTAAATGGTGGGCTGGATATGCTAACTGACGGCCTCAGGAAACTACCTTTCTATCAGGGTAACTCCAAGGCTACTTTTGACACTGACTGCTGGACTTCCCCACGAGGATGAGCTCAGGTGGTCCATACAGTCACTCACTGATACTGCTTTATTGGTTGCCATCTCTCCTCCAACACACTGCCTATGGACTCTGCCAGTGTTTCCTGGGGTGACCTTTCACTTGTGACCACTCTCTGAGTTTGCTATAGTGGAACCAGCAGCTTAAATAATTGAAATTCTCTTAGTTCTTGATTATAACCCAGTGTTGAAAATTGAAACACCCACAGACATGAGGCAAGTTACGTGAAGTGGGAGAAGCAAGCTGCATGGAAATGATGCAAACCAGATGGTACAGACCCAACCTCAGAGAGCCAGCTGCTCTGCAGCCCTAGCCAGTTGTCGCCGTGTGGGAGAGAGGGCCCAGTGTGGTCATGTCAACTTTTTGTGTGAAAATCCAGGAATCGGATTTGTGTGTGTACATGCACAAAATCTTTTAATATATAACTGTTAGTACAAAATTTAGATGCTTTGATATGTTGAACTGGCCAAACAAAACTTATCTGTGAGCCATAGTTGGCACAGGGATCACCAGTTTACAGTCACTCTCTGTAATGCAGCCCTAAACTGTGAATTCCTGGCTAACACTTAAAATAACTGGAACTAAAGTTGCTGCATTTAAGATGGATTGCCACAACTGTTGTCACTTCTCTGTGGTTGGCCCTTATTCTCACCCCATCCCTCAATGTGTATAACCAGCATTGCATATCTGCACAGAAATCAAAGGAGACCCAATTAGAGGAAGCTCGTTATGGACCTGGCATCTGGTTGTGGTCTGGCTAATACATTGTTCTTGGCACCAACTGGAAAGGAAACCAGCTCGCACGTTCACCACAGTGTGCTTGATAGGGAGTTTGGATTGGGTGGGAAATGACCGCATTTAATCAAGTACAACTGCCGAGATGTAGGAACATGTCTGGGTGAGCTGGTGGCTCTTGTGAGAACACTGGTGTCAGGCTTGTTTGGCAGGTTCAGCTCAGCACTCTCTGCACCCGCAGTTGTGCTCCTCTTATACTGGAAGGCGATTGGAAGCATGTGTGCTGACAGTAGCCATACTTGTGTGAAATGAAGTAATGTGTGTGTGTGGGGGGGGTCTCACTTTGACTTCCGTGGCCTCAGCTGCGCTAAACCTTTCCAATCATGTTGTGGGGAGAGAGGACCTGGGGACTGTGGCATTTCCTCTTTTTTTTTTCATTTTTGATCCCAAGAAACAACTTGAAGCTTGAAGTCTTTGGCTTCCATTTGGGCATTTAGGAACCAGCATGCATAAAAAAATGAGTCAAGAACCTTGTGATTCCATGCCCTACCAACAACAGAATTCTGAAACAACTTGAAGTTTTGAAGTCTTCAAGTTGAAGACTTCAAGCTTGAAGTCTCTGACTTCCATTTGTTCATTTAGGAACTAGCAAACATAAATAATGAGTCAAGAACCATGCAATTTCATGCCCTTCTAATTACAGAATTCTGTAGAGGGCTGAATGGATAGTAAAGCAGGTCAGGTGCTCGCTTTGTACATGTCTGACCAAGGTTTGATGATTGCTGGCACCCCGTATAGTCCCCTTAAGCCCACCAAGAGAGATTCCTGAGTTCAGAGCCAGAAATAAGCTGAATATGGTCCAAAACAATAAAGAGAGAAAAAGAAAAGAAAATCTGGTACTGATTGGTGCTTTTGGTTCTGTATGCCATTGAGGAAAAAAGAACAATGTCAAGTATGCACTTATATCCTTTAGTTCTTCCTCATTTGTACACCTAGACATTTAGAACTGCATCAGTCAGTGTTGCAATTTACGCCTCCATAATTTAGAAAACTCAAGAGCGGAAGTAAAATCTATTTTTATTTTCGTGTACACTTTCCTACATGATTTTGTTTTTACCTCCTAATATTCAAAGGTCCTTTACTTTCTTATTTCTTTTATGTTTGGAAGACTTTCCTTCAGCAGGTCTGCTGGAAGGAAAGCAGACCTTTTCCATTTTTTTTTTCATACAGGAATTGCAAGATTTCCCTTCATTCTGAAAAGATAATTTAAAAATTTCTATTTAGACACAATGATTTTCAAGGTTGTTTACCACCAGGTTTCAGGCATATAATATTTGTATCTCTAGTTCTATTGCACTGTGTTCCCATTCCTCCACCAGGGACCCAAGGTTCCTCCCGCATCCTCAGCCTGGACCTTTGATAGATACATTTCAAAATCCAATTAACGTGGGTTGGGTCTCATGCTTTAGCACTGTTGGGTCTACTGGTTAAGACACATATAGATCCCTCACCTCTACCCCAGATGAGCCCAAGACCCCCATTCTTGTCCATGTGTCATTTCCAGGCTTCCTTTTTTGTCCCTTTCCCACTGCATTTCTCCCCTTCTTGACATTTTTGTTTCTCTAATCTGGAGCCAATGTTTTTCCCTTTGAAACCCTCCATTCTCTACACTAACAGATTCATAAGATGGGTATTTTTGCTTTGTGTTATATTAGGGATAGACTGATTTTTGTTTACTTCAATGAATATTGTGTTTGTTTATTTCAACAAATATTCTGCTACCTCTTTCAAACACCCATTGTTTCTGTTGGCAAATCCACTTACAGTCTACTTGTGCCTCTTACAATTTTCTCTGTTTTTGAATGAAGTTTTATTTTGACCTCTTGTTTTCAGATTTTTGGTGGCAGTGAGTCTCTTTAGATTTATCCTTTTGGGTATTTTCTTAGCTTATTGAATTTGAACACTTCTATCTTTTACCAGGCTTGTTAAATGGAAGTCTAGTTGCCCTCTCAGTATTTCCCGATATTACTCTGAAATGGCTAGTGAATACTTCATTATTCTTTGGGAGGTATTGGAGTCTCTCATTATTCCTTGAAGGGTAGGAGTCCAGTCTTCCCACTCATCTTATTTTGTCATGCATGGAGGTGGTGTTTAGCTGGAGTAGAAAAGCCATTGTTAAAAAGTTTTATGTCTTCTGCACAGTATTTCCAGGTCATTTGGCTAGAAGAAGCAAACTCTTATGGGACAATTGTTTGTTTTGCTTGTTGACATTTACCAGTTTCCCATTTTTTCAGCTCCAAATCTGAATCTGAGGTACAAAACTAAACTCAGAAGCTCACCACGGCTTCTTGTCTTGGATCCTTAAACTCCTTGTACATCAGCTCTCTTTTGTCTTTCAGCCTTATAATGCTGATTTTACTTATATGCCCCAGCTTAGTATTAAACTTAAAGGATATTTAATTAACTCCCTATACCTGTATATCAAAGTCCCAGTATTATTTTATTTATATCACATTTATATCACTTTTTATTTTTTTATTAAATATTTTAATCTGGCCCAGGTATGCTGGTCCAAAGACTCTCAGACATGGGGCAGAGCTGTTCCTTTCTCTCCTGTGCACAGCCGTTCATGAGGCAGTCGGGAGGCATGGCGGGTTCTAGCCCTGGCCCACCACCTTGGCAGAGCCTCACAACAAGCCAGACCACCCCCTCACTCCACGGGCTCCGCCATTTTCCACATTTGGACTTCCCTCTCGTCAGAACTCCACCCAGCAGACCAGCCCATCACAGCCCAGCTCGCGGCCACAAGCGGCCGTGCGGTTCATCAATAAATGCTTTATTTGGAGGTGTTTAAAAGAGTTTGCCTCCCGCTGGCAAGCCTGGCAAGCTTCTCAGGTTGTATTTGATATGCCAAATTCCAGTAAGAATTATATTAGGTCATTCCCATGACCTAATATAATGGTTTGAGGCTCTTTATGTTCCTGTAGCAAGCCGATGCCCCTGGCTCTACTGGCATGAGACAGGACATATGGAGATATTACTGGTGCCCACTCTAGCAAATAGATGATCAATGGGAAGATCGTGATCGTGATTTTAATAAAATATTAAATCTCTGGTTCAGTCTCTCGCTGAACCAGAGACTCTCAGGCATGGGGCAGAGCTGCTACTTGCTCTCCCTGTGCCCAGATGCTCATGAGGCGCCCGGGGAGGCATGGCGGGTTCTAGCCCTGGCCTGCCACCCCAGCAGAGCCTCATAACAAGCCAGACCACCCTCCCCTACTCCATGGGGCCCTCCATTTTCCACATCCGGACTTCCCTCTCATCACAACTCCACCCAGCAGACCAGACTATCACAGCCCGGATCATCGACAGCCACCCTGCAGCAGTTTTTTTTCAATCCAGCCCAGGTATGCTGAACCAGAGACTCTCAGACATAGGGTAGAGCTGCTACTTGCTCTCCCTGTGCCCAGCTGCTCGTGAGGCACCCAGGAGGCATGGCGGGTTCTAGCCCTGGCCTGCCACCCCAGCAGAGCCTCAGAACAAGCCAGATCATCCTCCCCTACTCCTTGGAGCCCACCATTTTCCACATCCGGACTTCCCTCTCGCCACAACTCCACCCAGCAGACCAGACTATCACAGCCCAGATCATCGACAGCCACCTTGCAGCAGTTTTTTTTTTTTTTTAATCTGGCCCAGGTATGCTGAACCAGAGACTCTCAGACATGGGGCAGAGCTGCTACTTGCTCTCCCTGTGCCCAGCTGCTCATGAGGCACCCAGGAGGCATGGCGGGTTCCTAGCCCTGGCCTGCCACCCCAGCAGAGCCTCATAACAAGCCAGACCACCCCTCCCCTACTCCATGGGGCCCACCATTTTCCACATCTGGACTTCCCTCTCCTCACAACTCCACCCAGCAGACCAGACTATCACAGCCCGGCTTTTGCGGGTTGCTAGCGGCCGCGCGGTTCATCAATAAATGCTTTATTTAAGGTGACTACAACAGTATGCCACCAGCACGGCAAGCCTGGCAAGCTGCTCGTGTAGTATTTGATATGCCAATTACCAGTAACATTTATATTAGGTCATTCCCGTGACCTAATATAATTGTTTGAGGCTCTTTATGTTCCTGGAGCAAGCGGATGCCTTTGGGTTCTACTTGCATGAGACAGGGCATATGGAGATATTACTGGTGCCCGCTCTAGCAAATATATGATTAATGGGAAGATAATGATAGTTATTAAATATTTTATTATACCACCGTGAGATATACAATTACAATGTTATTCATGTTTAGAGGTTTCAGTCACATAGTGTTCCAGCACCCCTCCCTCCACCAGTGCCCATTTCCCACCACCAATGTCCCCAATTCCCCCCCCCTCCCATAGCCTGCCTAAATGACAGGTTCTTTTATCTCTTTTCTCTCTCTCCTCTCTCTCTCTTCCTTTTCTTACACATTGTGGGTTGCACTACATACACTTAGAAGCCACCATGTGCATTTTGTTGCCTGTATTTAATGCTCAGTTCTAGGTTGGTATGAACCCTTTCGACATTTATTCACACATGTTCCCTTCTCTGTCTTACCTAAACTCTGACTCCTACACGCTTGCGGTAATTTCCACTTTTGGTAAGACCTCCTGATCCACGTTTTGCCTGACACTGGATTTTGGTGTCATAATATATATATATATATATATATATATACATATATATATGTATATATATATACATATATATATATGTGTGTGTGTGTGTGTCATGCAAATAAAGGCAGTCATTTTATATCTCTCTCTTTCCTTTTGACTAATTTTACTCAACATGATCCTTTCCATATCTATCCATTTATAGGCAAATTTCATAACTTCATTCTTCCTAACAGCTGCATAGTATTCCATTGTGTAGATGTACCACAGTTTCTTTATCCAGTCATCAGTTCCCGGCATACTGGTTGTTTCCAGGTTCTGGCTATTGTGAATAGTGCTGCTATGAAAATGAAAGTGCGAATTATGTTTCCGCTGTATGTTTTTGGCTTTCCAGGGTATATTCACAGTAGTGGTATGGCTGGGTCAAAAGGGAGCTCAATTTCTAGTGCTTGGAGGAATGTCCATATTGTTTTCCAGAATGGTTGTACAAGTCGACATTCCTATCAACAATGTATGATAGTCCCCTTTTCCCTGCATCCATGCCAACACTTGTTGCTTTTACCCTTTTGGATATGGGCCAGTCTTTGTGATGTGAGGTGATATCTCATTGTTGTTTAGATTTGCATCTCTCTGATGATTAGTGATGATGAGCATTTTTCCATATGCCTTTTGGCCATTCGAATATCTTCCTTGTCAAAGTTTCTGTTCATCTCTTCTCCCCATTTATTAATGGGGTTGGCTGTTTTCTTCTTATATAGCTGTACCAGTCGGCGGCCGCTTTGCCGCCATGTGATATTTTTAGAGGATACTGAATTTTGCATAAGGTTCTTCCCAATTTCTTTCACATTTATACATAGTAAACAGTTATAGACAGGTTTTAACTGATACTAATAAGCCTGGCAAGAAGACAGAGCAAACCACACATCATGAAGTTAGTCATTCTCAACATCCAGGCTCCATAGTTCCTCAGAGCTCCATCCAAGAGAAAACCTGATCTTCCCCTTTTAAGTTTCATCAGTAAATGCTCAGGTTGAGAGCCTTTTACTGAGACTATACCACCTACACGGTAAAGCCTGGGAAGCTATCATGTTTTATTTACTTTTTATGCCAAACATTTGTAACTATTATGGACCTCAGTTCCATAACTTGAAGAATGGTTTTGGGCTCCTCCTGTCCCTGTAGCAAGTAGATGCCCTTGGGTTGCACTTTTGCTTGTGACAGGACTAATGGAGATGTTACTAGTGCCCACTCGAGCATGTCGATGAACAATGGGATGACAGTGATACAGTGATAGCTGTAACAGTGCCTTATATATCCTGGATATTAACCCCTTATCAGATGGGTATTGGTGAATATTCTTTCCCAGTCTGTCGACTGTCTTTCTATCTTGGTCACTCTTTCTTTCAAGGTGCAGAAGCTCTTTAGTTTCATGTTGTCCCATATGTTTATCTTTTCTTCTAGTTGCTTTGTTAATGGTGTTTCACCTTTGAAGATGTCTTTAGCTTCAATGTCATGTAGGGATTTTTTCTATATTTACTTCAACGTACTTTATGGATTCATGTCTGATATTGATATCTTTAATCCATTTTGATATGATTTTTGTGCAAGGTGTTAGACACAGGTCCAACTTCATTTTTTATATGTAGCTGTCCAGTTTTCCCAGCACCACTTGTTGAAGAGGCTTTCCCTTACTCCAGTTTGGACTCTTTGCAACTTTATCAAAGATTAACTGATCATGTCTAAGAGGGTGGGTGTCAGGATACTCAACTCTATTCCATAGGTCCACAGGTCTGTTTTTATTCCAATACACACTGTTTTTATTAATACTGATTTGTAGTACAGTTTGAGTTTAGGAAAGGTGATGCCTCCTATCTTCTTTTTCCAAAGAATTGCTTTAGCTATCCATGGGAGTTTGTTATTCCATATGAATTTCAGGAGTGTTTGGAATGTCATGGGTATCCTTATAGGGACCACATTGAATCTGTACAAAGCTCTAGGGAGTATTACCATCTTGACATGTTAATTCTCCCCATCCATGAGCAGGGAATGTGTTTCCATTTCCTCGTGTCTTCTTTTATTTCTTGAAGCAGTGTCTTGTAGTTCTCTTTGTATAGGTTCTTTACATACTTGGTTAAACTGATTTGTAGGTATTTGATTTTCTGTGGCACAATTGTGAATGGAATCAATTTCTTAATATCCCTTTCTTCTCTTTCGTTTTTTGTATATAGGAAAGACACCGACTTTTGGGTAATGATTTTGTACCCTGCCACTCTATTATACAAATCTATTGTTTCTAAGAGTTTTTTGGGTCAAGAGTTTAGGGTTCTCTAAGTATAATATCATGTCATCTGCAAATAATGATAGCTTGATTTCTTTTTTTGCCTATCTGGATGCCCTTAATATCCTTTTTCTTCTCTGATTGCTATGGCGAGTACTTCCAGTATTATATTGAATAAAAGAGGTGAGCAAGGGCAACCTTGTCGTGTTCCTGATCTTAAAGGGAAGGCTTTCAATTTTTCCCATTGAGAATGATACTCGCTGTGGACTTTTGGTAGATGACTTTGACTATCTTGAAAAGCTTCCTTCCATTCCCATTTTCTGGAGGATTTTAATCATGAATGGGTCCTGGACCTTGTCAAATGCTTTTTCTGCATCTATTGATAGGATCATATGGTTTTTATTTCTTCTCTTATTGATATGATGTATTATGTTGATTGATTTGCGAATGTTGAATCATCCTTGCATTCCCAGGATTAATCCTTATTTGGTCATGATGTATGATCTTTTTGATGCATCTTTGAATTCTGTTTGCTAGTATTTTGTTGAAGATCTTAGCGTCTGTTCATCAAGGAGATTGGTCTGTAATTTTCTTTCTTTTTTTGTCTCTCCCTTCTTTGGGTATCAGGGGTGATGTGTGCCTCGTAGAAGCTGTTTGGGAATGTTTCTGTTTCTTCTATTTCCTGGAAGAGCTTGAACAGGACAGGCAGTAGGTCTTCCTTAAAGGTTTGGTAGAATTCGCTAGTGAACCCATCTGGACATGGGCTTTTGTGTTTGGGCAGACTTTTAATTACTGCTTCAATTTCCTCGATGGTGATAGGCTTATTCAGGTATTGGAGGTCTTCTTGTTTCAATCGTGAGAGGTTATAGGACTTCAGGAATATATCCATTTCTTCTAGTTTCTCATGTTTCGTGGCATACAGGTTCTCAAAGTATTCTCTGATGATTTTTTGGATTTCTGTGGTTTTTGTTGTTATGTCACCATTTTAATTTCTGATTCTGTTTATTTGGGTTCTCTCTTTCCCTGTCTTTACAAGTCTTGACAGTGGCTTGTCAATCTTGTTTATTTTTTCAAAGAACCAGCTCTTGCTTTCATTAAAATTTCGGATTTTTTTTTTGGTATCCAGATCTTTATCTTTCTTGCTTGCAGCATCAGATCCTCAATATATGCTTCCGTTGCCAGTGTACGTGCATTGAAAGTACAGACAGTCATTTTAGTCCTTCTTCGTTTTGGCAGCCTAGGACAGCCGTGAAATTTTATCAGGCACTGCTTGTTTGCCTTTCTTACTGCTGCCGTATTAAGGGCTCTTTCGGGATCAGGAAAATAAACATTTTTGTTACTGGGTTTGGCATATCGAACACGCATCGGACAGCTTGCCAGGCTCTGCCATGCGGGCACTATATTCTCATTGCTTTGTGGGGCTCTCTCAGAGGGTGGGGTAGAATATTTGTGGTAGTTTGGAGGTAAATCAGCGCGGCCGCATAGCGGCCGCGCGCAACGGGAAAGCTGGTTTCTGCTCTGCCGGGTGTACCTGATGTACCGGGTGTACATCATTGGTCTGACTGAGACGAGGAGGCGCCAGTCGCATCATGCTGTATTTGACAACCGGAGAAGAATTGTTCCTTGGAACATGTGATGAAAGAGGCGTCGGTGGCATTGGTGTCCTTGTCAACACGAACATGGCTGTCAACATTGATTCATTTGAATGCCTAACAAACCGAATAGGACGATTACACTTGAGGAGATGTGGCCCACTGCCAGCAATTTCTATCTTCATTGTCTATGCACCAACATCCACATACAAAGAAGATGAAATTGAGAAATTCTACATGGAATTGGAGGAGTTCTATAAAAAAGATCACACCTTCTACAAGATCATAGTCGGTGATTTTAATGCCAAGATAGGACCGAGAAGATCTGCTGAAGAACTCCACATCGGGACCCATGGCCTAGAATGGAACGAACAGGGTGAGAGACTATCTGAGTTCATCATGTCCACCAAGACTATTCATGGGAACTCACAGTTTCAGAAGGCTGAAGCGAAACGTTGGACATGGGAATCTCCTGGTGGACAGTTCCACAATGAAATCGACCACATCATCTTCAATCGACGGTTTTGTCTGACCGATGTTGCTGTCGCCCCCAAATTCCAGACAGGATCGGACCACCGTCTCCTTCGTGCAAAATTCTACTTCCCGCAACGGGGAGAAAAGGCTGCAAAGTTTAAGAAGAGAACTCCCAGAACGACCCACCAACTGGGAACTCTTTAGCACCATTGCGGCAACATGGAAAGATACCATCATTGATGACATCGATGAAGAATACAACCGACTGGTTCAGCACCTCCATGATTGTGCGAAGAATGCCGAGAGAGAGAAAAACACAAAAGGACGCTTGTCTTCAGAAACTCTCGAGCTCATTCGCCAACGTGGCAATGCGCGAGCCTCAGGAGACCAAATGCTAACGCCCAAGCTTGCTAAGCAGTGCAGAGAAGCGATAAAAGCAGACCTCAAAGACAGAAGAGCAGAAATACTGGAAGATGCAGCAGAAGCCGGGAAAAGTATTCGCGACTGCCCGCCTGTCCTTCGCCAACTATAAGACCAAGATGACTGCCCTCCGACGCCCCTGATGGATCTATCACATCTTCCAGAAAGGCAATGGAGAAGATTATCCAGGACTTCTACTCAAATCTTTTGATAGCCACATCCACCTGCCCACATACCAAATTCCACAGGATGGATACGTCATTCCCAACGTTCTCCCTTCTGAAATAAGACATGCCATCTCATCGGTAAAGAAGGGAACAGCACCAGGCCCAGACAAAGTCAGACCCGAACATCTGAAGAATCTGCCATCAGTGCTCATCAATACACTAGCTCGGCTCTTCACACGCTACCTGTCCGAATGCAAGGTGCCCTCCCAATGGAAAACCAGCAGGACAGTTCTACTGTTCAAGAAGGGAGACATTCATGACATCGGCAACTATCGCCCCATCTGCCTGTTGTCTGTCATCTACAAGCTGTTTACACGAGTCATCCTGAACAGGATTAGCAGAACACTAGATGAAGGTCAACCATGCGAGCAAGCAGGTTTCCGGAAAGGATTCAGCACAATCGACCATATCCACACAGTAACCAAGCTCATTGAGGTTTGTAGGGAGTACAAGATGCCGCTCTGTCTCACGCTCATTGATTTACAGAAAGCCTTTGATTCTGTGGAAACTGGAAGCAGTCATCGAAGCCCTAGTCAAACAGGGTATTCAAACCCAATACATCAAGATCCTTCGTGAGCTGTATTATGGATTCACCACCAGGATCTCACCATTCTACAAAGAAGTGATCATTGATGTCAAAAGAGGGGTTCGACAGGGTGATACCATCTCACCAAAACTCTTCAGTGCCACCCTCGAGAACATCATGAGACAATTAGAATGGGAAGGAATGGGAGTGAAGATAGATGGTCGGCAACTACACCACCTCCGCGTCGCTGATGACATCGTTCTAATAACACCAAACATTAGCCAAGCGGCACAAATGCTGGCTGACTTTGACCGAGAATGTGGAAAGGTAGGTCTACAGCTGAATCTGAAGAAAACTATGTTCATGAGAAATGAACTAGTTCCAGAGGCCCCATTCTCTCTCAATGGAACAAACATCTCTGAATGCAGCAGTTATGTGTACCTAGGTCGAGAAGTCAACATGATGAATGACCTAAAACCTGAGCTGCGCAGGAGGAAGAGAGCGGCATGGAATGCCTTCAAAGGCATCGGAAGAAATAGCTAAAAGGACAAAGAACCTCCGGCTCCAGGCACATCTCTTTGACTCCACCGTTCTCCCTGCATTAACATACGCCTCAGAGACCTGGGCCCTACGAAAGCAGGATGAGAATGCTATTCGGGTCTCCCCAGAGAGGCATCGAAAGAGCTATGCTGGAATATCACGCCTCACTCAAGTGAGAGAAGGAATCCGGAGTTCTGACCTCCCGTCGCTATTCCAGAATCAGGGACGCTGTCTCGTTTGCCAAGGCATCGAAAAATCAGATGGGCTGGACATGTAATGCGA